>OX608080.1:43868232-43949369 GCA_951509765.1 Sphenella marginata
AAAATCGAAAAACTTGAGAAATCCGATGTAATTTACAAGATACCATGTAATGGCGACGGGTCCCACGTATGCAGTCAAGTATATGTAGGGACTACAAAATCAAAATTAAAAACAAGGATTTCCGGACCATTAACAAATTTAAAAAATACGGACCACTCTAATGACAATAAAACTGCGCTAACTCAACATTGCCGAGCCAACAGACACTCTCCTGACTTAGAAAACGTAACAATAATCCAACAAGAGAAAAATTACAACAAAAGGTATACATTGGAGATGCTACATATAATTAATACGCCGAAAGAACAACGAATGAATTTCAAAGCAGACGCCGAAAAATGTGCAAGTGCTTATAGGAAACTGATAAGCAACAACAATAGTGGCTCGTGAGAAGAGATTTGTCGCCTGTTAAGCTGTACCAACGTCAATATGTCTGCGTCACTTACCTATAGTTTTTTAGTTTAAGTATTGTTATTATTGCAAAAATTTGTTTACAAATACGGTACTTTAGTTGTTTATATATATACTTTTTTGTTCATCATTTTCGCTTCAATTTGTTTATTGTTTGAATGTTAAATCAGTCGACCAGGTGCACTCAAGAGTGTAAGTGTAAATGTATTAAGCTTATGTTTTATGTTTTTTTGGTTTTAATTGTTTAATTGTTTTTCAGTCCTGATGATGACTACAGAATGTAGTCGAAATATCGACAACAAAATTGACAAATATACAAAACATATGTGAAAGCAAACATTTTTGTTTTTAATTCATATATATGTGTGGCCTAGAGCTCGATGGAATTTCTTAATATTTTACAAAATAAAGGCCGATAACAAACAAAAATAATTATGGAACGGAGAGCACACCGTAACAACAACACCACAATGAAAATATACAAAGATATGAAAAGCAAGTATCGTGCTGAGACCAGAACATACATAAAACGTTACCAAAATAGCATAAAACAACAAACCAAGCTGAAGCAAACCATAAAGTTTTTAGTGAGATGCAGAAAGAGCGCAATAATACCCAAGTTTATATGTAATGCCACACAAACAATTGCCTATGTTCTCAATTGCAATACCAACGATAAGAGAATACCGAAGCAGATTAAGAGTGCAGCAGCAACGTATTTGAAGACAGTGCAAAACAAACTATTGAACCTTATCATCAAAGCAAAGCACGAGCTACGAAAACTAAAGGAAAACGAGGTAAATAGAATAAAAAATAAGTTACAACAAAAACTTGACACGGAAGACGCGACCGTATTTTTTGAGAGTGAGAAAACATTACAACATAGTCTAGAAACGAAAATTAAGAGCACACAGATAAACAAATTCGAGAAACTCAAAGACGTGCAAAAACAATCACTTAACATTAAAATAATACCTGAGTGGTCGGTCAACACTACACATACAAATATACCAGCCGACAGCCAGTGGCTCCTCTCGTTAGGTCCAAAATTTTCTTTACCCATTACCAATGATAAGTTCCCACTGTTTAAATTGATAGCTGACGGAGAGGATTGCATTCAGACAATCAAAGACAGAGAAAAACAGGAAATTGAGAGAAATAATTTCACAACACTTATTAGAGATCATTTAAATAAATCCAATAAGAATGCGCGTGACAGGTTTATATTAGATACCCTACACTCGACCAAAACGTTTCTAAAGGAAAACAAAAATTTATTAGTATTGAGTGCGGACAAAGGGAATGTCACAGTTCTGATGGACAAATCAGACTACGACTTGAAGTTACAACACATCGTTAATGATATATCTGCTTATAGAGTACTAAAACGCGATCCCACGAACAAATTACAAGAGAAAAATAATGAAATTGTTGTGAAGCTATTCGAAAATAGAATTATTGATTTGAAAGAAAAATACGGTTTGTTAAGTAAAACCGCTAACGCGCCAAGATTATATGGCCTTCCCAAGATCCATAAGGAAGGTGTTCCCCTACGTCCCATATGTTCATCTGTCAATTCTCCGTCTTATAAACTATGCAAATATGTTGTTAATATTCTCAAAAACCTAACCAGCACATCGAAATATAATGTTAAAGATTCAATTGCATTTAAAAGTAAGATAAAAGATACCTACATAAATGATGATGAGTGTATGATTTCGTTCGATGTGGTTTCCTTATTTCCCAGCATTCCAGTGGATCATGCTCTGGAAATTATTGCATCCAAGTGGGACATACTAAAAACACATACAAATATAACAAAAGAATTGTTTCTGGAAGTGGTGCGTTTCTGCATAAAAGAAAATCGCTATTTTAAAGTTAATAATAAAATATATGAACAACGGTCGGGAATGCCAATGGGGTCACCAGCATCACCTGTCATTGCAGATATTGTAATGGAGGAATTATTACGTAGATTTGAAGAGGATTCCCCGAATAAACCACGCTTTTTGACAAAATACGTGGACGATCTGTTTGCGATTGTAAAAATTGATGCTGTAGAAGATATGTTGGGTACGTTGAATAGTTATAACAGATCGACTAATTTTACCCATGAAGTGGAAAAGGATGGACAATTACCATTTCTGGACACTTTGGTTGTAAGGAAGAACAATAAATTGTACTTTGACTGGTACAAAAAGCCTACGGCGTCAGGCAGATTAATTAATTTCTACTCGAATCACAGCAAATCAACCATTGTAAATACGGCAAAAAATTTCATTAGAAGGGTTTTGACCATCAGTGATGAAATATTCCACAGCAAAAATAAAGATATTATAGTAAAAATGCTGAAACGCAACGACTTCCCGATATCTCTAATAAATTCTTATATACGCGATTATTTTGAAAAATGCAATACCAATACACCAAATAACAACAAAAACAAAATATACAAAACTTCTACGTATGTCCCTGGTCTGTCCAATAGATTAAAATTTTCTAAAATATACGATCATGAAAGATTTCAAATGGCATTCACATATAATAACACTGTACAACAAATATTTAGCAACACTAAGGACAAAATCGAAAAACTTGAGAAATCCGATGTAATTTACAAGATACCATGTAATGGCGACGGGTCCCACGTATGCAGTCAAGTATATGTAGGGACTACAAAATCAAAATTAAAAACAAGGATTTCCGGACACAAAACAAATTTAAAAAATACGGACCACTCTAATGACAATAAAACTGCGCTAACTCAACATTGCCGAGCCAACAGACACTCTCCTGACTTAGAAAACGTAACAATAATCCAACAAGAGAAAAATTACAACAAAAGGTATACATTGGAGATGCTACATATAATTAATACGCCGAAAGAACAACGAATGAATTTCAAAGCAGACGCCGAAAAATGTGCAAGTGCTTATAGGAAACTGATAAGCAACAACAATAGTGGCTCGTGAGAAGAGATTTGTCGCCTGTTAAGCTGTACCAACGTCAATATGTCTGCGTCACTTACCTATAGTTTTTTAGTTTAAGTATTGTTATTATTGCAAAAATTTGTTTACAAATACGGTACTTTAGTTGTTTATATATATACTTTTTTGTTCATCATTTTCGCTTCAATTTGTTTATTGTTTGAATGTTAAATCAGTCGACCAGGTGCACTCAAGAGTGTAAGTGTAAATGTATTAAGCTTATGTTTTATGTTTTTTTGGTTTTAATTGTTTAATTGTTTTTCAGTCCTGATGATGACTACAGAATGTAGTCGAAATATCGACAACAAAATTGACAAATATACAAAACATATGTGAAAGCAAACATTTTTGTTTTTAATTCATATATATGTGTGGCCTAGAGCTCGATGGAATTTCTTGGTATTTATTATTTTTAAAACAGGGTTTTTAGAAGTTGTAATGCATCTTGCTGTAAATACACCTTTTTGTAATTCTTGAGATTCAACGAAAAGTGGAGTGAGTTACCTAGGTCAAAAATTCGAAAAACTTCGCATCTAGGTGGTATTATACACATGTCGCATTCTGTTCCGTGAAGGATTGACATATTGACTTTTTCACCATTTGCCCAGAAAGAGATGCTATTATTTGAATAATTTATGATACATTTGTTGTGTTTGAAAAAGTCTTTACCCAATATATCATCTGATGGTATATTAAAATCGTCATTTACCACATGTAAGTTATGTTCAACTAGAATGTTTGAAAAATGTAAGTCTATATTAATTTTACCTAAGGTAGAAACAGAGTTTGAAGTTACGCCAGTGATATTAACAATATCGTCGCTACAAATGGGAATTTGGTTACTTAAACTTGAAATTTTAATCAGTGAAGTATCAGCCTGTGTGTCTAATAAAAATGTGCATAGTTTCTTAGATCCGGTTATGTTAATTTTGACAAAATCTGAATAATTTAGGTTTAGACAAAAAACGTTTTTAATATTTATTCGCTTAACTCCCCGTCCCTCAGTGTTCGCGCCTGCGGGGCTTCGGAGTTTAAAGCTCGTACGTTTGCTTTATTTCGCGTATTTGAACTACCGCTGCTATTATTCGACCTGTTTTCTGACCTGTACTGATTGCTATTGTTATTACGCTTCATTAGCGTTACCTCGATTGTCGTTATTTTGTCTATATTTGTTGTTTTGTCTACTCTGGTTGTTATTATTGTATCTATTGGTATTGTTGCTGTACCTATTGAAATTATTGCTGCTATTGTACCTATTGAAATTATTATTGTTGTTGTACCTATTAAAGTTACTATTGATATTATCACCCCTATCATGGATTTCAATTACGTCCCCGTTCTACGCTCCGCCGAAATCGAAAATTGGTATCATGCGTTTAAATTGGATTGAAAGAAGAAGAGGAAGAGCTATAAACCTTTCGAAATCAGCTGTTTGCCTTGAAATATGTGGAATTGGAACATAACAAAGCAAAAATACACAAATTAGTGCTTTTGAAGTGAAAGTAAAATTGTATTAACTTGATTACATAAATTAACTTATTACATATGTATTAAGCATTATGTAATAAATTTAGTGAAATTTTATGCATAGATCAATTGATTGGTTATAGCAGACGTCGGAGGACCAACAAAAAGCAAGAGGACACTGTTGGTGGATGTTACCATGTCGTCAGTAGGAGGTAGCTGGCATTTGCGATAGAGTTGGTGCTAGAAGAGTCTGCTTCGTCGACCAGGCACGCAGATACACACATACGCCGAGCAAACATTAGACATGTCAGGATTAAGTCTGACCGCAGGTGGTACTTTTCGCTGGATGCCATTACCTTAGTTTTAATTTTGTTAGTAAAATTGTTAGATTGGTGTTTTGAATGCTAATACAATTTTCGGTAATTGTTTACAACCGGTGCCGAGTGCTAATGCGCGTCCAAAAATATTGAAAATATTATATCTCCGGAGGCGGATTCACATTCCCGGCATCGAAACACGTCTTTTGATACCCCTTCCTACATTTTTGGATAAATATTAGCACTCAGCACCGGTCGCAAACAATTATCATCCAAAAATATCAAAAAACCTCATAAGAGCACAAAAACAAAATATAGCTAGCGTTTTCAACTTTTATATACGAGTTTTACTTATATTTTAAGAGTTTTAACAAAAAATCGCGGAAATTAATCTAATATTGTTTGCAAAATAAAAAACAAGCAGCTATCCGTCAACAAAATTGCAACTGAGAAAAACGGAGCTACGCTCGAAGTCCATGATAGGCAGAATTGTAAGTTTCGAAGTTGAACTGAACGGAAACGGAACGCATGATACCAAAGTTGCCA
This sequence comes from Sphenella marginata, assembly GCA_951509765.1. Taxonomy (NCBI): domain Eukaryota; kingdom Metazoa; phylum Arthropoda; class Insecta; order Diptera; family Tephritidae; genus Sphenella; species Sphenella marginata. The sequence continues at coordinate 43,873,961 of OX608080.1, forward strand.
AACGGAGAAAATTTCGATCCAAGTCGAAATGCATGATAGGGGTGTATATCTACCATATTTTCAACGAACAGTCCTTTTTTCGTATAATTATTTAAAAACAAATAAAATGCCAAAATTATCGGAAATATCGAAATTAAAACGCATTTACAAGGAAATTCTTTTGAATGACTTGCTGATGCTGGAGATTGATGTAAGTGATGGTAATGTGTGTTTTACAAAGTATTTCCTATTGCGACCCAGCTTTCTCTTTGCAGAAGATGAAATAAAGAAAGAGGGCGATATTTGGGAGGACTTTGCTTTGTGTGTTTGCAAGGTTGCAATTTTTTTACAGCATTGAGTTTACGAGCATTTACGCACCGAAATCAGTTGATACATTTACGAAGCTTGCGTAAACTTCTCTCCATACAAATTTTGAGAGGTCATTTACGCACTTCGTAAATTTACGCGTTTATGAGCTTTACACGCTGTATACACGATTACATTGATACCATTATTGTATCTATTGGTACTGTTGCTGTAGCTATTGAAATTATTATTGTTGTTGTACCTATTAAAGTTACTATTGTTGTAAGAACTATTGCCTCTATTGTTGTTTCGAAAATTATTTGGATTATTCAGGGCTGTCATGGAATCCAAGTCGGTTTTGCATTTTATCGGAATTGCAAATCAATATTGATTTCATTTGGTGTCATGAAACCGTGTCGGTTTTGTTATTTTCGAATGTAAACAAAACCGATGTTCGAATCAGCTGTTTTGTGTGGATCGCAAATTTTATTTTCATTTTTTTGACAAAAATTTGTGAAATTCCATTGTTTTCTTCAATAAATCATAAAAATAGAATAGAAATAAAAGTATATGAGTTAGCTGAGCTGTAGCGTTCATGTTGATGGAAGAAAGAAGTTGCGGGAAGGCCAAAATGAAAATTTTGAGGGATTGCAGCAACCCGCTTGAGCTGCCGGACACAGCGTAAGTAGATTTATTGCAAGGTGCGCTTGTAAATAGTTATATGATATTTGCAGGTTCATAGTGTGTTATAGGCTACATAAAGAAGCTTTCCAAATGGTACTTGACACTATTGGCGAACACTTGGCACGATCTCAATTTCCACCAACACTGCAGCTAGCAGCTAAGTTGCGATTTTTATATTTTCCCCAAGTACGAATAAAAATATGAGCCTCATTAACATTTATTTTTATTTAAAACCATCATTTACTAACATTTTTACTAAATTTTCTATCCGCAATTGAAAAAAAAAGCAAATCCAATAGCTGCTAGCTGCTTGGTTTATTTCCGACATCAAAACCGATATTATCGGTTTCTGTGACACCTAAATCCGACATAATTCCGATTCGAACATGAAACCGATAGCATTGGATTTCATGACACCAAAGCAATTTTTCTGTCGGTTTTAAATCCAATTCCGACAACTATTGGATTCCATGACAGGGGTGATTAAATCTGGAGCGAAATGCTAATACCTGCCTCTCGGTAGCTTGAGTATTTTGTTCGACTATCATCTTTGCTACTACATCTTTTGCGTCACTAAAATTGGTTGATGCCAAAATTGATTTTACTAAGGCCCGGTTTCACCAGCGTGACTAAGACTAAAACTAAGTCGCGACTTAAGTTAGCCTAGATTTGTGACTAACTTACTTTTGGGTTTCACCAACTTAGCAACTTAAGTAGTTTTGACCACAACAACCCGGTGAGCTGTTTTATACATGGTAGTATTTTTCATACCAGTCCATTGAGAAATAGCAATGTATAGAAATGCACCAAGGAATATACAGATCGCAGGGCGCATATCCCTTTAATTGGAAAGTGGTAAAATTGTGCTTAATTGAAAACGATGGTTTGGTAATGGTTGCATGATTCCAAACAAGCGTTAACGTACCTCGTTAAAGTCATGCATGGAAAAGTTTCCAACTGGGACGGTGCACAAAGCAAATTAGTAACATTTCTGACGTATGGGTTTCGAATGCCAGCAACACTGACTTAGTTGAGGATAAGTCAGCTGGCAGGCTGACTTAGCTAAGTTAGATGGTGAAACTGAAAAAGTGAAAATCGTGACTTAACTAAGTTAAGTCGAGCTGGTGAAACCGGGCCTAAGTCTGAGCGCGTATTAAGCCTACAAACATTCACCGATTGCTCGACTGCCATTTCGTGAGCTTTAGCTTTTGACATACAGTACTAGCTCGATAATCCGGACACCCTTAATGTTAGGGGTCGTCCGGATTATGGGGGTGCCCGGACTATAGATGATTTTTTTTTTTCAACTAAAATTCGTTGTTTTATTGAAATGAACATAACGCAATTCAGATATATTTATGTACATAAATTGCTTTATTAAACACAGTACAATCATTCTTACATATGTAATAATATGTACATCTGTACATAATCAAACATTTTTTTATTTTTGTACGTACTATTTCAAAAAAATTATTAACTTTGGTCTGCTGCGAGTTCGCCAGCAACATTTTATCTGCAGTTTCTTTAAATCGTCTTAAAACTAAAATATCCATAGCCGAAGCGTCAACATGGCACCATATTCTTTTTCAAACCATCATAATGATTTTCCTTTATCAAGGAGATCTAAAATTTCAAATTTTTTCTGAAGAGTAAGGGTTTTATGAGCCATTTAATGTTAGGGGTCGTCCGGATTATGGGGGTGCCCGGACTATAGATGATTTTTTTTTTTCAACTAAAATTCGTTGTGATTTATGCTGTTGCATTCCGTATACATATGTACATATATTGTTGTTAAAGTACCCCTATTTTACGAAAAACTCACGAAGCAAACTAAAAATTAAAATACATATGTATGTAAATATGTATTGCGAAGCAAATTTGAAAAATGTCCGGATTATAGAGTAAAAAATGTTAAACTGTCCGAATTATAGTGTTGTCCGGATTATAGATGTGACCGGACTACCGCGTGTCCGGATTATCGAGATAGTACTGTACCTTCAATGATTAGAGATCGCGCTAATGCATCAGATAGTTCCTCTACACGTTTAGCAAATTCGGTCAGGTTATTATTGTAAACTTTTAATGAAGCTATTTTTCCTGCAACTACTTTAGAATTATCTGGTTTTATTCTGATTCTAAGCGCGTCTTTAATCTCTTCGATGGATGTTATGTTAGTCGGAATTGCCTCTCTTGCTTTCCCTTCTAGTTTTGATTTAACAAATGCAATGAGAGTTGTCATAAGGTTCGAATCTGTTAAGCTTTCAACTAGGTCTATTTTATCTATGAAGGAGTCTAGCGCTAATGGATCGCCATTGTAGTTTTCCCTAATTATAGGAGCACACATCGAGATAAAACTTTTCTTTTGCTCTGTGGTAGCCATTTCTATGGATTTTACTGAATTACTATCTTTATTGTTTAAATTTGAAAAAAATTGATGATTTTTGAAAATGAATTGAATTGTCTGTGGAACGGTCTAAACTGAGTTGTCGAAACCTAACAGGTTTTCCTGCATTGAAATATTTTCGGCTGTTGGCAATGAACAGCTTTGATTGACGCTATGCTTTTCGGATGTGCCTAGCTGTGACGAGTCAGAAAATTCTTCTTCGTAATCGTCGTAGGATTCTTCTTCTAACCACTCGCTATCAGATGTAAAAATATTATCTTCTACTAAATCGCTGCAATTATTTGGTACTTTAACTGTACATTTCAGTTTTGCAAAACATTTAGCTAATTGTTCTCTACAACGTGATAGGATTCGATTTACAACGACTGGCTTAACCCGATTCTCAAAATGCACATTAGCCTCTACTAAAATTTTATTATATGCTTCTATCAAGGAATTTTTGTATTCATCTAACTTTTCTTGCTTTGTCGATAATGGACGACCAGTATTTAGAACGCGTTTCTTGATTTTATAGAAATTTTTTCTCAATTCTTTGAATTTAGTCTCGAAATCTGACATCAGCAAAAAAAATTCGATAAATATTAGCTAGCAGTAGAACAGTCTGAATGAAAACTAACCCGTTTATATTGAATGGAAAAATTCGGAAATTTAATAAAATGGAATAAAATAAGTTAAGTGGAAAATGAGTCGGTCTAAATTGAAGGCAAAGTTTCGAAAATCTAATAAATTTTGGTTGATAATTTGAAAAATTTAAGAAAATGTTCCTGAATTGCAGAGTGTGCTACCATGTGTCGTACAAAGAGATGATATTATTGGTTGCAAGTTTATATTTATTGTATGTTAAAATGTAATAAATGTTTGAAAAGTAATGTTTATAATTTGTAAATTTTCGAAAGTTATAAATGTTTGAAAAATATAGGTGTTTGACAATTGCAAATGTTTTAAAGTTATGGATGTGTGAAAAATATAAATGTTTGACAATTGTAAATGTTTTAAAGTTATGGATGTTTGAAAAATATAAATGTTCGAAAGCTGTAAATGCTTTAAAGTTATAAATGTTTACCGTGACGGCCGCACCGTTGCACTCAAAATTGTATTTATTTGTTTTACGTGACGGCCGCACCGTTGCACTCAAAAATGTATATATATTTAAAGTGTCGGCCGCACCGTTTCACTCAAAAAGGAAATATTTAATTTAACGTGTCGGCCGCACCGTTTCACTCAAAAATGCATTAAAGTTTTATAGTGTTTTAACAATTTTTATATGTATACATATATTATATACCTAATATATTTATATACTTAAATCGCCTCACCAGTCCATCATGCTTATTACGGTATCCGACGGATGCTTTGCGGAGGGAGTGCGAATCGATTCGCGTGAAAACAGTTGCGGATCTAACCTTTAAAATTAAAAAAACGACATTGTCAAGATATTTTCTTCTATTTCTTGTGTTGAATGGGCTAGTAGATTTAAAGGAAATCGATAAAGTTGATTTTTTAAAGTTTTGTAACTCAGATCCGCAACTCATTTTTCGCGAATCGATCCGCACTCCCCGCGAATGGCTTCCGTCGGATATGGGAATAGGCATGCATGTTACCGCCATTGCAATTTGGATGAAATATTGTTGTCCCGATCTGCCGTTGTTGGTTGTGGTTTTGTTGTTTTTTGTTCTCTTCTCCACTGCGCTGCCGCCGGCTTGGCGTGACTAAATTGTGCCGTTATTTCTTGGCGTGATGCCATGGACCGTTATGCCGCGGTCTATATGTAATTATTCAGGTGGTGTGGTTTTGGTACAGTTTCTGCTTTTCAAAGTTATCTCCGTTTTATTTATTATATACATCGTTTGTTTCTATTAAGTTCAACTTATTATCTCTGTAATTTATTAATGTCCGCTTATGTTTCTTCATTAAATTTAGTTCGTTTATCTCCGTTTTAACTATTTGCATATTTGCTGCACTAGAATTCGTATTATCTCCATTTAGATTATTTTCCGAAAGTGTCTATTATTAGTTTTTGTTATTATATCTGATTTGATTTAGTAATTTTAATTTTTCTTGTTATTTGATATTAATTTTATATGTGAAATCGTCTGTTTGTTCACGCTGGTTACTGTACTTTCGACAACATACTTATATGTTTTTTGTTAAGTCCATTTTTTTTTGTTGTATTAATGAGGTTTGTTTAGTAACTGTACCTCCATGTATGTATATTTATTTTAAGTTAAGTTCATTTTTTTTGTAAATTATAGTAGTTTTATGTTGAACTGTTTTCCCACATTTTCGAAAACTTTAATTTTATTTTGTATAGTTTTTGTATTTTAGTAAATTTTATAATTTTTTGTATTTTTGTAAAATTGATAATTCTGTTGTGTTGTGTTGTGTAAATTTTATAATTTTTGTATTTTTGCATATTTTGATAATTTTGTGAAAAAAAGATTTGTTTTTTTTTTGTATATGTATTTGTAAAGTTTATATTTTTTTTGTATTTTAGTAGATTTTATACTTTTTTGTATTTTTCTTGGTTTTATAATTTTTTTGTGTGTATTTTTGTAAATTTTATTATTTTTTTGTATTTTTGGAAGTTTTTAATATTTGTTGTAGTTCAAATTTTTTTTGTGTAAGTTAATTTTGAAAACTTTTATAAAATTTTTTTGTTGGATTTTGTGGGTTTTATGATTTTTTTTTTATTTTTTGAAAACTTGTATAAAATTTTTTTTGTTGGATTTCGTGGATTTTTTTTGCATTTTTTTTTGAAAACTTTTATAAATTTTTTTGTTTTTTTGTATTATTTTGTAATTTTTACGACTTATAATTTATGCAATTTTTATGCATTTACGCTGGGCTCCGGCCCATGGTCACGGTCGCCATGTGGCGTGGTGTTGCCGGCCATGATTGCGCGGCTTGCACGCAGGTGCATCTTCAACAATTAAATATAAACTCTGCACGCTGAATCGGATGAAATGCTTCTTTATTAAAATTGTACGAGTTTTCGTTAAATGGTTTCACAAACTTATTACGATTTAATATATACTTATATTATTTGTGTATTTGACACAAATACCGCTTTTTCTAATCTCTTTCAATTTAGAACAACCGGCGCGTTTGAGTGTAGGCAACGAACTTCGTGTTCGCGCCCACGCTTCAATCGTTCGTGTCCCTGTCGACAGTTGGCTGCGGTTCAGCAAAAGCTGACAGTAGTGCCAACTACCGACATGGCTGTATTTTGCTCTATTACAAAATATCGCCTAAGGGCGATGTTACGTTACAACGTTCACATTCAGTACAATGTACCAGATGGTTGCATCTAACTAGTTGCTCCGGACTAAATCCCTCTACTCATAGACCCGCTAGTTTTTATAGAACTTTTGTGGCCCCTTGCTGTTTACGTCCTACGACGTCCAGTGGCCGTCGTCGATCAAGTATCGCTCCGCCACATATGTCTGACTCTTGTCACATCAGTCTCCACGACTAGCACTAACAATGCACTTCAGCAAGTAAACCTTTCGCGCGGCCGCTCATGCCCCAGGCGTCAACATCTCACACAGCTACTCCCTACGTAGCACTTCCTAAGTGGATTTGAGCAATGCTGAGCGTCCGCTCTCTCCCACCCCCTCGGTCAGCCCCTCTTCTTCCAGCATCAGCACGAGTATAAGCCACAACCATCAGCTCCTGGTCCCTTATAATACGTGCACTGTTTGTCGGTTAAGATTATCACCCCTATTCTGCATTACAATTACGTTCCCGCTCTACGCTCCGCTTGGGTCGTAATTATGCATTCTTAGTTACGCTTGGATCGAAAGAAGAAGAGGAAGAGCTATAAGTTTTTCGAAGTCAGCTGTTTGCCTTGGAATGTGTGAAATTGAAACATAACAAAGCAATTTAAATTACACAAATTATTACTTTTGAAATAAAAGTAAAGCTTTATTATGATTTATAAACTTAATTGTATATGTTTGAGCATTATTGAATAAATTGAGTGAAATTTTATAGATCAATTGACTGATTGTAGCAGACAACGAAGGACCAACAAAAAGCGGTGGATGTTACCACATCGTCAGTAGGTAGCTGGTATTTTCCATAGAGCTAGTGCTAGAAGAGTGCGCTTTGTCGACCAGGTACACAGATGGTTGGCGTCGCATCGTGGGGCCACACCATACGCCGAGAAAACATTAAATATGTCAGGGTTAAGTCTGATCGCAGGTGGTACTTTTCGCTGTAGGAAGACATCGGCCGCCCCGGAACTGACAAAGCAGTTTACGGAGTATGAGTGGGTGGTGTGGAGTGGCCGCCGGTGCACGTTTGGATATAATGGCAAAGTCAAAGCCATTACCTTAGTTTTAATTTCGTTAGTAATATTGTCGAAAAATATTAGATCTCCGTAGGCGGATTCACATTCCTGGCATCGAAACGCGTCTTTTGATTTCCCTTCCTACATTTTTGGACAAATATTAGCACTCGGCACCGGTCGAAAACAATCATGCAAACATATCAAAAAACCTCATTAGAGCACAAAAACAAAATATAGCGAGCGTTTTACAACTTTTACATACGCGTTTTACTTAAATTTTAAGAATTTCAACAAAAAATTGCGGGAATTAATCGTAAATTGTTTGCAAAATAAAAAACAAGCATTTATCCGCCAACAAAATTCTAACGTAGAAAAACGGAGCTACGATCGAAGTGCAGAATTAGCAGAATTGGAAGTTTCGAAGTTGAACGTAGCGGAATTGAAACGCAGAATACCAAAGTTGCCAAGCGGAGAAATTTTCGATCCAAGTCGAAATGCAGAATAGGGGTGTATATACGCCGTTGGCATCAGTCAAGTGCAATAACTGCCTTGGCCTGTGTCACCTGCTTATATGCTCTGGACTCGCGAACAGGAACCTATGGACTGATACGTACGTTGCGCCATGCTGTCGAGCTACGCAACCTTCAACGTCGTCGGACTCGCCTCTACCTTCTGGTAACACGATTCCTTCGACTTCAAGAATGCGCCGTAGTGCGCGACCCAGCCTATTACCACCTAGGCATACGCACCAGTCCCTGACCCCCAGCATCAACTCTGCTCCCCCTTCGCATTTCGGTATCCTGCAATTTAATTGCAACGGGCTAACCGGTAAAATTGTTGAAGTGATAAACTTAATGAAGCGACTCAACATCAAGATCGCGGAAGGTCGGCTCTTCAGACCTGCAACGGGTACAATGTACACCGTCGTGACCGTGCGAGAGGGCTTGGGGGAGGCTTGGGGGGGACTTACGTACTCGAGATGGGTACAATGTGCATAGGAAAGACCGTCCCAGCGGTCATGGGGGCGGCCTTGCATTCATCACACACCATACTGTACAGTATAACCTATTTGCCCCGGACGTTGACCCCAGGGACTCTACCCTTGAATGCCAGGGCATAGCAGTCCGGACAGGCGACGTCGACCTTCGAGTGATAAATATATAAATTAAATAAAACGCGAGTGTTTGATTTTTCTTATTTATTTATTTATAAAACTTGGAGCGGCACTATGTGCCTTGTTCGCGAGTGAGTTAAGACTGAATCAAACTTAATTCTAAAGTTATCAACTAGCCTAAGCCTGAGCCGGCCTACGTGACCAAAGATGCTTGGTCAGCGGAATAGGGTTTGCGCGTGTAGCGCTCACCTGAATAATTTTGTTTAGTGAGCGAAGAAGCGATCGCGCGTGTTTCGCTCACCAAAGGCATCAGGTTGCATTGAAACGGATGCGCGTGTAGCGCAATTGCATATTTGGTTGCAATAAGATCCCAAATATGTGAACGGTTTGTGTGGGAATGGAATTTACAAAGTATTGTGTTAACTCGTCCCTCCGAAATACCAAACGTCCCGGTTTGGTTTAGAAAAATGGAATGTCGTTTAGACTCCTGTGTCGAGCAGGTTTGATTACTGTCATTTCAATGGACTCTGGTTTCTGAATAATTATTTTATTATGCCTTTTGCATCTGAATATTGCAAGTATGGTAAGTACTAAGGCTAGTAGCCCCAAATGCGTGAGTAAGCTAGATTTTACCAAAAGGTTCAGATTGCTAATTTTTTTAATATTCTTTATACTGAGTTCCTTCATAAGTTTCAAGGATAGCACTTCCTCGAAGTCTGAGCGTGAATTAGGATGCTGGATTAAAGCAGGTAATGGTCTCAGGCTATGTTGTTCTAAAGTTGTAAAATTCATATTATTTATTCTTATAGTTTCATTAAAAATCCTTATTAAATATGATCCTTTCAAGTTACTAGTATTGTTATTTGTAGTAATATTTCCTTCGAAATTGTTTAAAAGTATTAATCCGTTATTCATTTCAACAATTTTTTTTACATGTTCTGTATTTGTTACGGTGCACTTATATGGCTTGTTCATTATTAAATTTCTTATACAATTTTCGTTTTCCAAATTAACAATTTGGGTTTCTTTGCAAATTTTCATTTCACTTATTATTTTACAATCTTTTTCTATACCGTAATATTCCTCATTACATTTTAATATCTTTTAAAATTTTATCTTTAAAATAGTTTCATTTCTACTCAAAGGCTTAACTATAATAGATTTGCAAATTTCTTTACCGGTTTTCGGTACTTTTATCATATAAATTAGTAAGTTCTGTTTTACAGCGATTTGAACGTCTGCGAAATTTAAAGATTCTTCAAATGAATCAAATGGAAAATTTTCTTCTACAAAAATTTCATTTATTCTGTGAGTTTCTTGATTGGAAATAATAGCTGGATTAATAATGTTCGCTTTAGTTAAATGAATTGCTCTTTTAATATTTTCTAACTCATCCTTGATAATGTCAATTTTAAATTTATAATGAAGTATTAAAGCAATTTGAAATTCGTTACTATTTCCTAGAGACTTAATTATGGAGTTGCTAGCTTGTGTGATATTGTGCATTCTTTCTATAATCTTTTTGTTAATTACGAGTTGTTGGTTATTATTTTCTATTACTTCCTGAAATTTACCATTGATGGCTACTAAATCGTCATGGTCAGGACTGCCAGCAATCCATTTCCAAGCTGATCCTATAAAGTCCAGGGACCTTTTATTTTTGTATTTAGGTATGTTATTAATGGTTGCGTTGATATTATTTATTTCGTCCGTTATAAATGGGTAAAGGGGGTGGTTAACTGGAATGTTTTTAATGATGTTCTTGCTTAGTTCTTGCAGTATCGTAGCGTATTCTGTTATGTTTGTCATGTGGATAATCCCGTAGGTCCCTGTTTGGATTTTGCCGATTCCGTCCTCTATTATAACAATTTCTGATTGAGTGTAGTCTAACACTTCAATCGAACCATCGCCTACAATAAAGCTCAGGAAAAAGATAAACCTAAAAAATAAAAATGCATTGAATTAGTTTCGTATGCGGTTCTTATGAACTATTTTCCCTGATTCTGTTGTTATTGTGGAGTTTCTATTTTCTTTTACAATTTCTTCTATATATCGTTTGGAAAGTTTGGTACCCAATCTTTTATTTTGTCTAACGAAAACTTTCTGTCCTGGCCTGTAGTCTATGGAGTCCTTCCTATTTAGATTATGGTATTATAGGTCCTGTTCTTGTGTCTTTTTAAGTTTTTCAAAAATTTTTGCCCTAGTTTCCTCTCGATTGTCGTGATTGGATAGACGGGGTCTGCCAAAAAATACGTTAACTGGTTTCTTTTTTGTAACAGAGTGAATAGTATGATTGTACTCGTTTACAGACCATTGCAATAGTTCTTCGAAATTTTTTTCCGGGTATTCCTGTCTAAGGCATCTCATAATTTCGGTTAAAGTTGAATGAAACCTTTCCACCTGTCCATTCACTTCGCTCTTGTAAGGTGGTGCGGTAAAAATTTGTATGTTAAATTCGTTTTCCATCATGAATTTAATTGGTTGTGAGTTAAACGTTCTTTCATTATCAAAAACGATGAACTTGGGTACTCCGTAGTAAAATATGATGTCTCTTAATGGGTTTTTTATATTTTCTATACTCTTTCCCTCTATCATCCTTACTACGGCTAATTTTTAGAACTTATCAATAGAAGTGAGTACTTTGTGTTTATCTTTGGAAAAAATGTCTATATGAATTGTATGTCCTGCGTATTCGGGTAAAGATGTAGCGCCTAGTTTGGGATTATTTGGATGCCTATCATATTTGTTTTCTTTGCATATTTTGCATAATTTTATTATTTTCCTTATGTTTTTCGCCATATATGGGAAATAATATTTTTCTAATATCTGTCGTTTATTCTCTATTTCATTTCTATGAGCGCGGTTATGTTCCTCTATAATGATTTTTTCTTGATCATCTGTGTTTGTAATATCTTCTACAACTAGCTGCGTGAAGCGTATTTTGTAGTTAGCGAAATGCATAGGGTAAATAGCTTGAATTTTGAGCATGATCGGCTCTGTTGTTTTAATTCCATTTATTACTGCAGGGTTTAGATGTTTTTTTAAAAGTATCCTTAGTGAATCCTCAAAAAGGGTTTTTTCTGTTATTGAATGTCTATGGTACATTGGAAAAATTATTTGAAACTTATATGAAGATTCCGGCCCTTCTGAGATAAAAATTTGATTTTTAAGGACGTTTACTGGGGTTTCTGCGGAGGGTATCAAATTTTCAGGCGAACTATCACTACTATGAACCGTAAGTGAATTAATATTTGAAACTGGTGGTCGGGAAAGGAAATCTGCAACCACATTTGAGCTGCCAGGTTTGTAAATTAGTTCATGGTTGTATTCCTCCAGCTGAGCTTTCCATCTCTTCATTTTGGTGCTTGTATTCTTATTGCTGAGGGCGAAAGTTAAGGGTTGGTGATCGGAGTATATTTTGAAGCATCTGAAGCATCTGAGGGACTGCAAAGCCCAAATTATCGCTAGCATTTCCTTTTCATTCGTTGCAAAGTTCTCCTCTGCTCTGCTTAGCGTTCTTGACAGGAAGCATATTGGCCTACCTTCTTGGGAGAGTACGGCTCCTAAAGCGTAGTCGGAAGCGTCGGTGGTAAGCTCGAAGGCCTTCTCAAAATCAGGATAATGGAGTATGACTTCTTCGGATGTGAGGCACATTTTTAATTGATTGATAGCTTCTTTCTGTTGGGCTGTCAAATTTAAGTTGGTCTTTTTAGACTGATTTTTGGAAATTCTTCCTAGTTCACCTCTCAGTATTTCAGTGAGTGGTTTGGCAATTTGAGCATAGGCTTTTATGAACCTACGATAATGTCCAGTCATTCCCAAAAAGAAGCGTAAATCGTGAACGTTCTTAGGAAGTGGGAAATTTGTTATTGCTTCCACTTTTTTTGGCGTGGTGCGAATACCATTTTGATCAACAATGATGCCTAGAAATTCCATTTCTTCCTTAATGAATTCGCATTTGTCGTATTGGACCTTTAATCGAGCCTTTTCCAAAGTATTGAAGATAATCTTTAGATTATCGAAATGCTCTTCTTTAGTTTTACTAAAAATTATGATGTCGTCTATGTAGACGTAGCATCGAATGCCAATATGTTCTCTAAGGACGTCATCTAAAGTGCGTTGGAAGATAGCAGGTGCGTTCCTTAGGCCAAATGGAAGTCGTGTGAACTCAAACTTTCCATTTTTAACTGAGAAGGCGGTCTTCTCAATGTCAGCCTCATATAATCAATTACCATCCGATATTTTTTCTGTCCTGAGCCATCTTGTTTTTTGGGTACTATCCATACAGGAGAATTGTAAAGGGATTTCGATGGGCGAATGATGCCATCATTCAATAATTCAGTTATTTGCTGGACAATCTCCTTTTTTAGAGGCATGGGATATGGGTTAGTTTTTGAATAAATAGGCCTTTCGTTTCTTGTTCTAATCTCTGCTTTTACATTGGTGACGAAAGTCAGTTTCTTATCGGGCTCGGCGAATAGGGACGGACATGAGTTCAAAAGTTTTTTCAGTTTTATATTATCCTCGGTATTCAAGTGATCAGTCCGTAGGGTTGTATGGGTGATTGAGTTTATTGGGAGCTGATGGATGGGATATTTACATTTGTTAAGTAGGGTGAAACAATTTTCATTTGTAAAAATTATTGCATTTAGATTTTTCAGTGTGTCGTTACCTATGATGGCGTCAAAGGTTTTCAGGTCTGGCAGGATATGAAATTTAATTTTCCATATTTCGTTTCCGAAGATATCGATATTTGCGTGATGACTTATTTTGACGGGTCCTCCTACTGAATTTGCATAAAAGGATTGATTCGGAATAGGGTTTCGAATGTAAGTCGGGTTAATATAGTTCTTGTTGGAACCTGTATCTAAGAGGAATTTCAATTCGTTACCATTTCTCATCCTGTAGGGGAAATACGGCAACGAAGAAGGTTTTAATCTAAAAAATTAATGTTATCGGCAGCATAGTCCATTTGTTCGTTTTCAAATTGCGTCGCTTCTTGTTCATAATCAAGGTATTGAGGTACCTCGTAGTTGTATTCTTCAGTGTTTTCAGAAGTCTCAGTTGAGTGTCCTGTTGAAGCAGGGTCAACAGCTTCCGTATTATAAAGTCGTTGAAGTTTATTTGAGTTTTGTAGGGGTTGCGACGGTGGACGTTTGTTAACAGCTTGAATTTGGCTATTGTTTAGATTTCGTTGTCCGACATTATGGAATCCTTGAGGTTATGGTCTATTCTGGTAGTTAACCTGTTTTGTTTGTATAGATCTATCAACATCCATTGGGACGGGTGGTTTGGGTGGAAGTTGTGGTCTGAAATTGCCGTAAGGCATATTTTGCGATGTGACGTAGGGGTTTGTTTGTGGTGTGTCGTAGGGGCGATATTGTAAATTCGGATTCGAACCGGGTTGTAGTGAGTTCTGTCCATACTGTAGAGGGCGATTCGGACTATACCGTACTGGATTTCTGGGAAAGGATCCTTGCCCGAAATTGTCAAGCTCCGGATAAAACGGTCGTCCTTGCGTTTCTGCGGGGTATGTCCGTTGCACACTGTAGTTTGTCGGTTTTTGATTGGTTATCATGCGGGAAATGTTGTTAGCGTGGCTTGGGCGATAATTCATATTATCTAATTTTAAGCACATGTGAAGGGCTTGTGGCAAGCTGGTTGGTTCCCTAACGTAACGCTAAGTAAACTTGGGAGTTGCCCATTTAACCCTCTCACAAAGGTGTCCAATGCTTTTTCCCTATATGTTTTTGCCATAGCTGCCATGGCTGCCTCTCCCAATTCCAGACAATCAATCTTGTCTAGTATGAGAGAGAGGCACTTGTAGACCTCGTGGTAGAACTCTTCTACTGAACTACCACGTTAGACAAGGGTGTTCATTTGGTACTCTAAGGTACTGACGTCCCTTTTATCTGGGTAATTAAGCATTAGGCACTTCTTGATTTTGCTCCAATTCAATGGAGTGCGGTATGACTCGAGTGCCGCGCCGGCCTCGCCCACAATTTTGTGTCTAATTATGTGAAGTATGGAGTAATATTTCGGCGAATCTCTGTTCTGCCCGTGCATCAGTAGTATCCTATCTACCGATTTTCTCCACGAACTAAACTCGCCTGGCCTTCCAGAAAACTCCCTCAAACATTTTACTACATCCGGTATTCGGTCTGACGAATCGGAATTTCCACTGAAGTCCACCCTATGCTCTTCTTCCTCCTCTACTCTAGGGGGTAGTATAGCACTAACTGTTTCTGTTATTAACTTCGAAATCTCTCTTCTCTGGGTGCTGGTGAAAATAGAGGGTAAGGAAGAATTCGTATTTGCCTGTAAATTCATCCTCGAAAGAGTCTCAGCTATCTGGTCTTCCTGTGACATTTTATTCTATATTTTGCTTCTATTTATTTATTTTATAAACAAGCAGAACCGTAGTTACTCAAACCGTAGCAAAATCAAAACTTATTTGAAACCGTTTAGCTTAAATTTTATTTGAGTTTAAAAATTGTTATTAATTTTGAATATCCTTATTTTTTTAATTGTTCGTATCTTAAATTTCTAATCTATTTGCTTGTATTTATTATTTATTATTCTTGAAAAATCAAACCGTTTAACCAAATTTTAATTTGAGTTAAAAAATTTTTTTTAATTTTGAATATCCTTATATTTTAAGTATTTTTATCTTAAATTTGTAATCTACTTACTTGGATTTATAATTTATTTGATTCTTTTTATAGTTACGCTATAGTTATTGGCCGCATTGCTATCTCCCTCTTTCCTTGTTCATACGGGGTTTTGTTGAGGATGTCCTTTGTTTTATGTTTTGGGTTTCCCTCAAGTTTATTTCCTCACTTCGTTGTTTAAAGATCATTTGCCTTTTATTTTTCTTGTATAATTCTATTCAAGTCTCTTATACTTGATTTTGTTTTTTATGTTTCCACTTTGTTTATTTGTGTCTTTAAAGTAAAGATGATTTAGTTTCGATTTTTATGTTTTCCACTTTATTTGTTTGAGTCTTAAAAGTAAAGCTGCCATTATGCATACTTAGCATAGACTTGACTTGACTTGAGAACTGTCAATTAGCACTTAGAAAAATAGCAAGAGAGCACACTAGCCAGTTTCAAATAAGAGTAAAAGTTTCCCATATCGAATTGCTTTTTAAAAGTAATCGTGTGATTTTTTACATATAACTCAGTAAAAGGTACCAAAACGCATTTTCTTGGCATTAGGTTTCGATTTTCTGAGCTTATCTACAATCAGTATATAGCCAATGCCAAAAAAAAACTATAAAGCATTTTGGGAGGAAAACATTTTTTTTTTTAGGTTAGCCTAATATGAATTCAATTTATTTGACAGTAAGTTTTGCGGCTGCCATATGAATAATATACATCCAAAAATTCTTATCTCTATAGAATAGTTGGAGGATTTTATTCAAAATATAAAAAAAAAATTTATGGCATCACACAGTTCTCTCACGGCGCTCACTAAACTTAGAATTTACATAGAAAATCAAAACTCAACAGAATTCTAAGTCAAGTCAAGTAGGGTAATCGGATACATGCAAACTTCATTAAACAGAACGCTAAGTGGCAGTTCCAAGTCAAGTCAAGTCTATGCTAAGTATGCATAATGGCTGCTTAAAGATGATTTAGTTTTAATTTTTATGTTTTCCACTTTATTTATTTGTGTCTGTGATTAAAGATGACTTAGTTTTGATTTTTATGTTTTCCACTTTATTTGTTTGAGTCTTAAAAGTAAAGATGATTTAGTTTTAATTTTATGTTTTCTACTTTTTTTATTTGTGTCTTTGATTAAAGATGATTTAGTTTTGATTTTTTTGTTTTCCACTTTATTTGTTTGAGTCTTAAAAGTAAAGATGATTTAGTTTTAATTTTTATATTTTCCACTTTATTTATTTGTGTCTTTGATTAAATATGATTTAGTTTTGATTTTTATGTTTTCCACTTTATTTGTTTTAGTCTTAAAAGTAAAGATGATTTAGTTTTAATTTGTGTCCTTAAATGTTCGCAATCGCTAGGCTGGGTTTTACTACCCGTCCTTTTTGCTTTACGCTACTAATGGCCTATTACGATATTTTTTTTTTTATTATTTTTTTCCGCGTCACTTTTACTTTCGCGCGGTGCCTGCTCGGGCGCCAATTAAATAAAACGCGAGTGTTTGGTTTTTCTTATTTATTTATTTATAAAACTTGGAGCGGCACTATGTGCCTTGTTCGCGAGTGAGTTAAGATTGAATCAAACTTAATTCTAAAGTTATCAACTAGCCTAAGCCTGAGCCGGCCTACGTGACCAAAGATGCTTGGTCAGCGGAATAGGTTTTGCGCGTGTAGCGCTCACCTGAATACTTTTGTTTAGTGAGCGAAGAAGCGATCGCGCGTGTTTCGCTCACCAAAGGCATCAGGTTGCATTGCAACGGATGCGCGTGTAGCGCAATTGCATATTTGGTTGCAATAAGATCCCAAATATGTGAACGGTTTGTGTGGGAATGGAATTTACAAAGTATTGTGTTAACTTATACTTTCCTCCTGTTACGTGCTGTCCCCGTGATTATCGCCCTGATATTAGTGCGTTGCTAAGGTACGATAACTGCCTCATCCTAGGTGATTTCAACGCACCTCACGATCTCTGGCACTCCAACTTAGCAGCAGATAGCAGAGGGCATGCACTCGCAGAGCAAATAGACAACTCGGCATTCTGTACATTGAATGGAGATGCCCCCACTAGGGTGGCAGGTAACTGGCACAGCTCGCGAGACATCTCCATTTCAAGTGCGGGCCTTATCAACCACGTTAACTGGCAACCAATGCTCACACTGGCATCAGACCACCTACCCATCCTACTAAACATCGAACGACCGTCCGACTTCATAACGACAGAAAAACGAACGTACATCAACTTTAGTAAAGCGGACTGGGACCGCTTCACGGACTTTACAGAGCACTCCTTCGCTGACCTACCCACACCGACGGACGTATGCAAAGGTGAGAAAGTGTTTCGCAAAATCATCGATTCATCCCTGCTGGCAGAATCCCGGAAATTCGGCCGAAGTTCCCTGCGGAAGCAGCGGCAATGGCCCCGCAGATCCAAGAATAAAGGATCTCAACGCAGAAATCCGTCGGACTGTCAATGACCGCAAATTGAAAAAGTGGAAAGAACACCTAGAGTCATGCAACCTGATCAAATACAATGACAAGGTCGCCATTGCTTTCGGCGATAGCGTCAAATCGGACCCCAGGAAATGCGCGAACGCATTCTGTCGGCAGTTTATACTGCATTCTCCTAAGAGAAAAGTCATTCGACGTGCGCACAAACACAAACACACAGCCGCGCCCATTGTCGTCTCCGCTGCAGAGGTTAAGGAAGCTATAAGGAAGGCGAAACCTTCTAGATCACTCGGACCCGACGGAATTGCAATGAAGATGCTGAAACACCTCGGCCACGAGGGGCACAAGTACTTGGCGGCTCTATTCAACCTCTCACTGACCACCTTCGTTATACCAGATATCTTTTTTTTTTTTCAGAGGAGGAAGCCTTACAGTCAGTGTGAGACTTTAACACACTAAACCTCCTACCGTCATGTACCGATCCCCCCGCTACTACCGTTAAAGATTCCGTCGGGAGGTGGTTTGAGCACAAGTCTCAACGTCAGTTGGTCAGCGTTACTGTACTATTTCAGTTCTTAGCTGGGGATCTTTTGTTAGATTTCATCATTCATCTAGTCTGGAGTATTGATCATATTGATCAAAGAAAGTCGTTTTTGTCCAACTACCAAAAATATATAGATATGTATAGCTATATAGGCATGTACTTACACTACATCTACTCGCTTATTCTGTCTCGCTAGCTCTTCTGCCTCTAGCCGGTTGTAGTGGCCGTGTTTCCGGCCCGCATCTATAATATTTCAATATGTTTATAAATAATCAATTATACTCACAACATATTCAGTTACAAGGCAATGCTGTGGGGAGGCCTTGTCCCCAAACTGCTCCTTCTGGTTTGTGTCGCGTGGACCTGGCGGTGGGAAAGCGATGTTCCAATTTTGTTTGCAGGTCAATACAGTGAAGGCTGAATCTTTGTTAAATCAGGTGGTTGGAAGGCCGAGTTTACGTGTTAGTTTGCTCTTTTTTTTTCAGTCTTCCCTGCTGCGACGCAGCCGTTCCAGACTTCTAAGCCACTTCATGGCTTCTGCGATTACCTCGCACGCTGCCATCCATTTTTGTTTACTTCGTAGCATGTGACCAACCGGCGACTCGGGAGTGTAGTCCTCTTCTGCTATGCTGCGTAGTTTACTTCTAAAGCTGTACGATCTGGGGCATTCGAAGAACACGTGGTAGACATCTTCCACTACTTCGCCTCCACAGTGATCGCATACGTTGTTGCGTTCGTGCTTAAACCGATGAAGGTATTCTTTAAAGCATCCGTGGCCGCTTAAGGACTGAGTCAGGTAGAAATCTACCTCCCCGTGTGTTCTCGTTACCCAAGTTTTAATATCTGGTATACAGCGGTATGTCCAGCGCCCCTTATTGGATATGTTCCATCTGTTTTGCCAATTTTGAATACTAGTCTCACGTGCTTCGGACCCCGAGTTTCTATCCTCAAACATTGTGGCTGCTTCCTTTGCAAATATATCTCTTGGGCACAAGCCTGAGATTACCAGTGCGCCATCGTCCGATACCGTTCTAAAGGCGCTACAAACTCGGAGAGCACACAAGCGGTAGGTCGACTTTACCCCGCCATACCGGCGCCCCGTAGAGTAGTTATCATGATTAGTATGTCATGATTCCCAGATACTTAACTGCAGGCATTGTTTCAATGTCGTGGTCTCCGATTCGTACCGTGACCTGCTCTACCTTCTTCCTGCTTGATACTAGTACTGCCTCTGTTTTGTGCTCCGCAAGCTGTAGTCCATGTTGCATGAGCCATGATTGACCGCTGGCTATGCTTACATTAGTTTTTTCACATATATCACTTAAGTGTTTGGCAGTAACGATCAATGCGATATCGTCTGCGAATCCGACAATCTTAACTCCATTAGGTACTTTAAGTCGCAGCACTCCGTCGTACATAATGTTCCATAGCAATGGGCCTAGCACGGACCCTTGAGGAACCCCGCCTGTGACATGGAGCTGTTCCATGCCATCTTCCGTCTCGTATTCCAGCAGACGTCCGTCAAAATAGCTGCGAATTATCCTCCTCAGATAATAGGATATACCTACCCTGTCTAGGGTATCCAGGATTTTCGCCCAGTTAGCGCAATTGAATGCATTCTTTACATCTAAGGTCACGATAAGGCAGTATTCCTTAGATCCCTCCAGCCACCGTGACCCGCTTATTGCATCTTGAGCGGTATCTCTAGCCACGTTCACGGCATTTATGGTGGAACTGCCTCTTCTGATTCCAAACTGGTTGTCAGATATGCCACGCACCTCTTCTATTTCTCTTTCCAGACGATTGTAGATTACTCGCTCAAGAATTTTGCCTGCCGAGTCGAGCAGGCACATGGGCCTGTAGCTGGATGGCTCCGCCAGGTTTTTTCCAGGCTTCGGTAGTAGCACCAAATTTTAGCGTTTCCATATCGAAGGGAATGTCCCCTCAGCTAGGCATACAGTAAATAAGTTCGCAAACGTAGACGTCTTATGATTAATCGCCACCTTCAGTACTTTGTTGGGCACGCAGTCTGGACCAGGAGACTTGTTATCATCTAGTCAATTAACCGCTAGGAGCACTTCCTCTACCGTCACTGCATTAAGTGCGTATAATGGGTTATTTGACGTAGGGGAAAGTAGTTTCCTTTGCGTGGGAAAGAGAGTATCGACCACGGTTTTGAGGAATGACGGGCATGTTGGTATGGCTTCGCGCTTGGTTTTCAACTTTTTCAAGACCAATTTGTAAGCCGTTCCCCATGGGTCGTGTTCAGGCTCATCGCAGAGGTTGAGAAAGCATTGTCGCTTGCTATCCGCTATTGCCGCCTTCAAAGCATGACGCGCAGCTTTATAGGCAGCTTTGTACTCTAAAAAGGTTGGCCTATCTCGTGATCTTTGGAAGCGCCGCCTCGCCCGAATGCATTAGCGTTTGTATGCTGTCGTTCCACCAATACGCCGAGCTTTGGTGGTTTCGTATGGTCTTTCTGGTCATAGACGCGTCGCATGCTCCTTTGATGTCAGCCATTACTTTAGTAGCTATAAAGTTCGCGCTACCTGTATACTCGGATGCTGGCAGCTTTGCCTTGAAAACATCAGAGTCGAAGGTGTTGACCTTCCAACCCCGACTCCTAGGAGTCCTACCACCGTCTACTTTGATGTCCACTATGATTGCCGAGTGATCGCTTTGAGTATAGCACTCACTAATCTTCCACTCGCACATCCTAAACATATTTGCGCTTACGAACGTAATGTCGATTATGGAAAATGTATGTTGCTCGCCTGCGCTAAGAATCGCTACGTCCAAGCAAGCGAATGCTTTGAGAAGAACTCTGCCTTTCGCCATGCGTTAAAGTCGCCAGCTACGACGAACCGCTGCCTCGTAGTCGCGTCTGTGGCTATCTTACCAACTACTTCTTCAAAAGCTTCTAGCGAGGTGCTAGGTGGTATTTAGCAGCTATATACGAATATATCTCCTATCCTTCCGCACACAAAACCTCTTTCTTTAAGAACGGGCTCTATGTACAACGGGTTTTCTCCGCAGGACCAAATTGCTGCCTTGCCACATAAATCGGGTAGCCAATTTAAGGACTTGTTCCTGTATGGCTCGCTTATTAATACTACGTCGACTTTTAATTCCCTTATGGTTTGCGACAATAGGTCTTGTGCAGCTTCGCAGTGGTTGAGATTGAGTTGGACCAATCTCATGACGGTCTGATTTTCTGGACCGCCTCTCTGTATACCGGGCAGTTGTTTCCCCCGGTACGATGATCAACACTATTGACTCCCCTTTCAGTGCACAGAATGCACTTTGCCGAATTTGTGCACGTTTTGGCGATGTGTCCATCGCCTTCGCATTTGAAGCACTTCCCTTTTGCGTCATTTTCGCTGGTGCAGTTCCTCGAGATATGTCCGAAGTCCATGCACCTGTAGCAGCGTTTTGGCTAAATTTTTGCGCGAATACGGCATACAACCCAGCCTATTCTAACTTTGCCACTGGCTAGTAGCTTTCTGGCCGCTTCTCCAGGAATCGAGATTGTCGCCGTCAGTGTTCCGCCGTAGGCTTCCCGAATGGATCGGATGTTGGACGGTTGCATTTCGAGTCCTGAGAACTGCGAGTTCAGTGCCTGGCAGACTTCCGTTTCCGTGGTCACCTCATCCATATCGCGGATCTCGCATAGGGTCTCTTCCGTCAGGGACTTTACTTCGGCTTTGCCAGACAAGGCTTGCCCTACTGCCGCTTGCAGCTTAGCGGTGCTGCCCTCTGCCTGCTTGGTTAGCTGGAACAGCAACTCACCTTTTGCAGTCTTACGGATCTTGCGAACCATAGTGCTCATTTCTTTAAGAGCCTCCTCGGTTTTTACAGCCTTTAGAATGTCGGCATATGAGCATTCTCCCGTTGTTTTGATAACAATGGCGTCGGGTCGGGCAGACTTGGGCTTTGGGCGTTTCTTCTGGACAGTTTTCCATGCCGCTCCTTGGCCCGGGGGCTCCGTTTTTTTGGAGACCTTGGCTGCTGCTCCGTCGGAGAACCTAGGTGCTGGTTTTTACGCATCCTTTTGCTTCTTTGCCTCTATCCACAGGACGGTTCTCGTGGCACTTGACCTGTCGAAAGCCTTCGACACAGTCAACCACGCCACACTTATTAAAGACCTGGAGGAGACACCTTCCTGCCGGCCTAAAACGATGGACCGCCAACTACTTAAACGGTCGGCTGGCGTCAGTGCAGTTTCGAAACGAGAGATGTAGACCCAGAAGAATTAGACAAGGGGTTCCGCAGGGTGGTGTCCTTTCACCCCTTCTGTTTAACTTCTACATCTCGAGCCTCCCTCCTCCACCAGAGGCGGTCTGCTCTTTTCGTGTTCTTCGGAACATACTCTTCTAACTCCCCTATCACTTTGGTCCAACCCTGTTGAAACAGCGCGTTTCCTTGGACTTCCGTTAGAAGAGCCCGATGACAACTAGGAGTGTACTGGCCCTTTGGGCAGGGCGAAGCACTGCTAACAACAACAACAAGTGCGTCCATTCTTCCCCGCAGAGGCAGCGGCCCTGGCAAATGAACGTGACCATATTAGACGCCTGGACCCTCCGGATCCTCAAATAAAGGATCTTAATGCGGAAATCAGACGCTTAGTTGATAAACACAAACGCGCTAAGTGGGAAGAGCACCTAAGGTCTTGCAACCTCTCGGCTGGAGTTGGCAAATTATGGTCGACAGTGAAATCTTTGTCCAACCCGACTAAACCTAACGACAAAATATCCATCGCCTTCGGTGATAAGGTTCAGTCGAAGCCGAAACGATGCGCGAGCGCCTTCTGCCGACAATTTGTAATGCATCCTCCGTTGAACAAAGAGATTCGCCGAGCCACCAGGGAAGCGCATAAACACAAAAACAGCGATGCGCCCATTGCCATCTCCACAACAGAAGTTCATGAGGCAATTCGGAGATCTAAGAACACCAAATATATTGGCCCCGATGGCATTTCCATGCTGATGCTGAAACACCTCGGCGACGAAGGCATAAGATACCTCACATATATTGTCAACCTTTCCTTGTCCACCTTTGTCATTCCTGAAAGATGGAGACAGGCAAAGGTGGTCCCACTACTAAAGCCTGGCAAGCCAACCTGCGGCTTGCCGAACATCGGCATGTACTAGCAGTACCAGTTGCGCTTGACCTGGCCAAAGCTTTTGACACGGCAACCATGCGCAACTAATGAAAGACCTTGAAGACTCGTCCCTTCCCCCCTGTCTTAAACGTTGGACTGCCAACTACCTGAGTGGTCGTCAATCGTCGGTTGAGTTCAGAGGCGCCAGATCAAAGCCCAGAATAGTTAAACCCCACCAGAGGGTGTCTCGATCGTCTCTTACGAAGACGATTGTACGATTTTGGCAACAGGCCCCTCCGTTGAAGAACTCTGCTCTCGCATAAACTCATATCTCCCAGCCGTGTCCGAATTCTTCGCCGGGAGAAATTTGGCATTGTCACCGAATAAGTCCTCGGCCACCCTATTCACGACGTGGACAACGCAAGTGAACACGGAGTTAGACGTCTACGTTGATAGTGTCAAGCTACCAACTGCCTCACATCCCAAAATCTTAGGGGTGACGATTGATAACAAGGTCAAATACGGCGCTCATGTAACCGCAATTGCCAATAAAGTCCAAAGCCGTAACAAAATCCTCAAGTCGCTAGCTGGCAGCACTTGGGGTAAGGACAAAGAAACGTTACTAGCTACATATAAAGCAATTGGCCAGCCGGTACTGAGCTACGCGACGCCAATATGGTCGCCGGGGCTTGCTGACATACACTGGACGAGGCTACAGGTCTGCCAAAACACCGCCCTTCGTACCGCCACTGGGTGTCTTATTATGTCTCCTGAGCATCACCTTCATAATGAAGCGAAAATGCTCGCCGTTAAAGAGCATAGCGAGATGTTGACCAGGCAATTCCTGTTCAACTGTTGCAAACCGCAGCATCCCAACAGACGCCTGGTCAACGAGAATCCGCCCCCAGGAGCATAAGGAGCCATCTACGCAAACACTTCGATGAGATCCGGCACCTGATTTCCACGCCGTTTGATCCTAAGGTGCACCGGCAGGCCCTCACCCTCATCCATACGAATTCGGTAAATTCCTTTATTGGCTCTCTCCCGGCGAACGCCGTTCTTCAGGCAACAGCACCACCCGTTGCCGAAGAGGAGCGCGAGCTGCCTAGGGAGACTAGGGTGATGCTGGCTCAACTCCGCTGTGGATATTGTAATAGGTTAAACTCTTACCTATCCAGACTGAACCCCGAATTGCCTAATGTTTGTCCGGCATGCGGCTTGTCCCCCCATAATACAAATCATCTTTTTGTCTGCTCTACCGAGCCTACTCTTCTAACACCCATATCCCTCTGGTCCACCCCTGTTGAAGCCGCTAGGTTTCTAGGACTTCCGTTAGAAGAGTTTGATGACAATTATGGGTAAGGTAGATACTGACTACCTAGGAAGGGCAACGTAGTGCTACAACAACAACAACAACAACCATCGGCCTGCAAGCTGGAGTGCCACAGGTCATGGTGTGCGTTGAAGTCACCAAGGATGACGCGATTATCGCCCCTGAGTAACGCACGAATGTCGGGGTGGTAATCCCTGGGACAGCGGGTGACAGGAGGTATGTACATGTTTATGATTTCAAGGTCGATATCGCCTGACCGGACAACCATACCTTGCCGTTCTAAGGTGGTGTCCCTCAAATGTCAGGCTCAAATAGACGACACTGCACAGATTGATGTGTGATGAATGCCAGACCACCCCCAAGCCCTCTCGCATGATCACAACGGTGTACATTGTACCTGTTAGAGGTCTGAAGAGACGACCTTCCACCGAGCTTTGTCTCCTGAATCGCCGCGATCTTGATGTTATATCGCCTCATTAAGCTTATTACTTCAACAATTTTACCGGTTAGGCCGTTGCAATTAAATTGCAGTATACCGAAATGCGAAGGGGGAGCAGAGTTGATGCGGGGGATCGGGGCATGGTGCGTATACCTAGAAGGTAATAGGCTGGGTTGCGCACTACTGCGCATTCTTGAAGTCGAAGGAATCGCGTTACCAGAAGGTAGAGGCGAGTCAGACGACGTTGAAGGTTGCGTAGCTCGACAGCATGGCGCAACGTACGTATCAGTCTATAGGTTCCTGTTCGCGAGTCCAGAGCATATAAGCAGGTGACACAGTCCAAGGCAGTTATTGCACTTGACTGATGCCGTAGGCGTATATAATGTTAACCGACAAACAGTGCACGTAGTATAAGGGACCAGGAGCTGATGGTTGTGGCTTATACTCGTGCTGATGCTGGAAGAAGAGGGGCTGGCCGAGGGGGTGGGAAAGAGCGGACGCTCAGCATTGCTCAAATCCACTTGGGAAGTGCTACGTAGGGAGTAGCTGTGAGCTGTTGTGTGAGATGTTGACGCCTGGGGGCGTGAGCGGCCGCTCGGAAGGTCTACTTGCTGATGTGCATTGTTAGTGCTAGTCGTGGAGACTGATGTGACAGAGTCAGACACATGTGGCGGAGCGATACTTGATCGACGACGGCCACAGGACGTCGTAGGACGTGAACAGCAGGGGGCCACAAAAGTTCTATAAAAACTAGCGGGTCTATGAGTAGAGGGATTTAGTCCGGAGCAACTAGTTAGATGCAACCATCTGTTACAATTAGAGCATTGTACTGAATGTGAACGTTTCACATAGATTTTCTTCCAGCATATACAGCAGATCCATTCTCTTGGTCCCGGGTTGGGTTCAATACCAGCCCGGAGCAGGAGAGTCTTGAGTCCAGCTGCAAGGAGCTGCTCGGACGATGACGATATTGGGGGGGGATAACTGACGGTTAAGGCAGGGTGGTAGCGAAATAACAGCCCTTTGTCGGGGAAACCCCGAGTCATTCCGGTACGTAAAACCGGCTGTCCAGCGGTACTATTGAAAATGATTGAAAAGGGATTAATTCAACTATAAAAAGATGTCTGCTATAATTATAAATTTTTTTTAAATGGCAAGATAACCCGAATTAAATGATATTGTTTTGTTGTTTCATCAAAAAAACTGTTTTTTAAATATAGTTTGTTCACATACAAAAAAACTCGTTTCATACATCGTTAAGCATACCCTGCAAAAATCGAATGACTGAAACTCCAATACAAACAAACGAACTTTCTCATGCAATGACAGTACGGGTAAAATGAATAGCCAATTTACCCGGAGCCGTACTGAAAGTTTCCGTACCGTAGAATTTGTTAGAGTGAAATGGCATATTGGTCGTCTTCAGTTCGTTTTGCTATATCTTTTTCTGTCGCACTCTTTGCATTCATAGGAATGGCGAAAAGAGAAGTTGCAAAAGCTTGAATTTACTTCATTTTGTTTTTCTGCAGAAAAAGTTGGCGTGGTCAAGAACGAAATTAAAGGTATTTATACAAATAAATAAATATTGTAATTAAAATTGTTAGTTAAAATACTTTTTAATTTCTATCAGATATTTTGACGTGTATTAGCAATTACGTGCGGTCCGACCGGAGTTGAGCGGTCCAGACCGGAGTTGAGCCAGCATCACCCTAGTCTCCCTAGGCAGCTCGCGCTCCTCTTCGGCAACGGGTGGTGTTGTTGCCGTTCGCCCGGAGAGAGCCAACAAAGGAATTTACCGAATTCGTATGGATGAGGGTGAGGGCCTGCCAGTGCACCTTAGGATCAAACGGCGTGGAAATCAGGTGCCGGATCTCATCGAAGTGTTTGCGCAGATGGCTCCTTATGCTCCTGGGGGGCGGATTCTCGTTGAGCAGGCGTCCGTTCGGATGCTGCGGTTTGCAACAGTTGAACAGGAATTGCCTGGTCAACATCTCGCTATGCTCTTTAACGACGAGCATTTTCGCTTCATTATGAAGTGTGTCAGCAAGCCGGAGCGACGAGAACCGCGGGACGCACCAGCGCGAACAACATGGTGCCTCAAAAGTACTGAAAAAAGTACGGGTTCTGGGGATGGCAGGGTTAAGCCCCGAGCATCCAGATCTGTGCAACCATCTCTTGCATTTACTGCATTGAACGAAATGTGACCGTTTGACATATATTTTCTTCCAGCAGACGCAGCAGATCCAGTCTCTTGGTCCGGGGTTGGATTCGATACCAGCCCGTAACAAGAGACATTGGAGCAACCCTGCTGCAAGGGATTGCTCAGAGGATGACAATTTATTAGTGGGACTGGAGAAATTGGACAGGGTTACACTGAAATAACAGCCCTTGGCAGGGTAAAACCCGGGTCATTCCGGTACGTAGAACCGGCTGTTGTGGGAATGGCACCAATTGTCATCTCCATCATCTCCTTTATTGTCACAGGACAGATCACCTTCATCATTGTCACCAGTAGCGCCCTTATTGCCACAGGACAAATCGCCATCGCCCACATCATTGTCACCAGTAGCTCCATTATATCAAAGTTTCAATTGACACCTCCATCAATTCGGTCATCTTCGAAACCAACTTTTGCTCAAGATCCCTCCACACGCAAAAAGCGTTCGGCACGTGAGAAGTATTACGATATTAAATTGGAGCTGAAGAAGCTCCAGGGAGAAGACAAACTAAAATTGATGACGGAATCCATCAAAGAATTCAAGGAATTGCTAAAAAACGATGAAGAGAGGGAAAACAGGAAGTTGGCCTTGCTGGAAAAACTGGCAAATAAATAGTCCTCTCGAATATGTATTTTAAACCAGGCGACAGGGATCTGAATTTTATCAGACATAATCTCATTTATAAAAAATCTTAATGTGAATTTCCAATAATAAGAAGGAGAATAAAAGGCAATTTTTTTATACTTTAGTTCATTTGTTGTATGATTTAATATTTAGTTATCACATACTATGCATGCGTTACATTCACATAAATGAGTATACACCACTTTTTGCAATTATCACCAATAAATAATTTCCTATAAGAAAGTTTATCAAGATCTAGTACGCTAATTATATATTATATTTTAAAAATGTATGAAAAATTCGCAAAACCTCCTAGAAAGTTTAGCAAGTTTTTCAACGTTTTTCATACAACTTTGGGAATTTTTTAGAGTATGAGGTTTAATACGCCATTAAATTTTAATGTACGTGACACATTCCCCGGGGTACTAAAGGGTTTTCTTTCATACAAAAAATTAACGCTCAAAAACTTTTATGGAAAAAAATTCTCCAAGAAAAAAAAAATGCCAAAAAACAGTGGAATCTGTCACGTACTTGTGATTAACACATTAAAATTTAATAGCCTATTAAACCTCATACCCTAAATAATTCCCAAAGTTGTATAAAAAAGTTGAAAAATTTTTCCGAGTTTGTCATACATTTTTAAAATATAATATATAATTTGCTTACTAGATCTTGATAAACTTTCTTATAGGAAATTATTTAATGAGATTTTACACAAACAACAAGCTTGTGTTTTTGGTCTTTATATTTGAAGTATCCTGGTTCGAAACGAGCTATAGACCTATTAATAATTTTTTTCCGCAGCGAAAAATTATTGTTGTTTTTGGGTTTCTTAATAATTTTTATTAATTATTAAAAGTTTTTTGTTGAGTTGAACAGGAAAAATTTAGAGACAACCGCCATAGCTTTTTCTTATAGATCCATTTCGGAAGTTGCTAACTTCACTCATCAGAGAAATTTTGGCACGCATTGCTAACTATTAAGCTAACAATACGCTGGGTTTTTTGCCTTCTAAACGCCCTGTTCAATCAACTCTTTACCAATTCATGTACCAACAACGCCATTTGACGTTTTAGATTTGGTATCAGCGTATTGTTAGCTTAATAGTTAGCAATGCGTGCCAAAATTTCTCTGATGAGTGAAGTTAGCAACTTTCGAAATGGATCTATAAGAAAAAGCTATGGCGGTTGTCTCTAAATTTTTCCTGTTCAACTCAACAAAAAACTTTTAATAATTAATAAAAATTATTAAGAAACCCAAAAACAACAATAATTTTTCGCTGCGGAAAAAAATTATTAATAGGTCTATAGCTCGTTTCGAACCAGGATACTTCAAATATAAAGACCAAAAACACAAGCTTGTTGTTTGTGTAAAATCTCAATAACAAAAAAACCAAGAGCACATGGTTGGCAAACTGTGACACCAAAACAGACTTGCAAAAAATCCATCATGATACCAAATCTAAAACGTCAAATGGCGTTATTGGTACATGAATTGGTAAAGAGTTGATTGAACAGGGCGTTTAGAAGGCAAAAAACCCAGCGTATTGTTAGCTTAATAGTTAGCAATGCGTGCCAAAATTTCTCTGATGAGTGAAGTTAGCAACTTCCGAAATGGATCTATAAGAAAAAGCTATGGCGGTTGTCTCTAAATTTTTCCTGTTCAACTCAACAAAAAACTTTTAATAATCAATAAAAATTATTAAGAAACCCAAAAACAACAACAATTTTTCTATAGCTTGTTTCGAACCAGGATACTGGAAATTATTTAAAATAAGTTTTCTGAAGGCAAAATTGGTGATAATTGCAAAAAGTGGTGTTTACTCATTTATGTGAATAACTGTATATTTTTTTTTGCAATATTCAAAACACATTACGTATACTACTTAATGTATTTTATGCAATAGGATATTGTAAGTCTACTTTTAAATATCGTTTTGCATTAATAGCAGATTAAAAAGAAGTTGTCTCCTGTAAAGATTCGGCTCCTCACTTTCTTCAACTACAAAGGGGATTACTTCGTTTGTGTCTACTTCTTCATTGACGTCACACAAATCGTCAAAAGTGTTGCAAATCTTATGCACAACGCATGCGCTTACGACGATGTTGGTAATGCTCTTTACATCACTTTGCTCTGTAAATTTTAGCAGTCTTCGGAATCACTATTCGTGTTGAAGAATTAATTTCATTAAATTTTCGTCGACTTTGAGTTAAATAAACCGCTTGGAGGGCTATGCTCTACCCCCTATTTCGATTGAAATACATCTCATGCACTGTTGTCCACGCTGCTGATGATGCTACCCCGAACAGATTCGCTAGCTGCCTAAATGCCACGGTGTTGGTTATGTACCAAATATACATATATAAAGCCTTCTTGGGAGAAATTCGTTGTCTGCCACCACCGGACTGGTCAGCCAAAAATGCTGATACGGAATATTTGCCTGAAAACATGATTTTACATTGATAAATGCATTAAAAAATTTGTTGCAGTAGCACAATATCTTGCATATCTTCCTGTCGACAGTCGGGCAGTACTGCAAGGGAGTACCGGAGCGGATTCATATACGACCAAGAACTGTCAATTCGACAACACTCCCCAAAACCTTCGGGAAGTGATTTTGTTGATAGCACAACAACAACATTCGGATATGCGTGCTCATGGAATTCGCATTATATAAGTTAAGGTTTCCCTTCTAACCGATGAACCTTTTACTTGCTTTTGTATGCTGGGTTAAGTCAACTCATCAGATTGGATACTGGGTTGGGCGGTAGAAGTTCCAATGTGCCTAGCAACACCACTGGTTAAATACAAGTGCAATACCTTTGCACTAATAAATCAGCAAACAAACAAATTGCCCATACCGGTGGCTATCGTTCATAGTGCCAGCAATTATGAAGATCAATAATGAATAAGAAGCTATAATGAAGATCATCACACAATAATCGTGATTCGCATGCACAAAGCGGCCCAACCTTTGCAAGTATAGTTTAGTGGGAGGTGAGAAGAACAAAAAACAGTTGGGTGCTCTCATTGTTGTTGGGACATGCGAGCTAAAGATTGCAGAGGCAACAGCAATTGCTGGCAATGGGAGTTTGATGGTCAGCGATCATTCACTACACAAGTGGCCGTATGAAAGGCGAGTCGCATCGCAGTAAATTTAGTTTTACAATTAACATACGTAACTTGAATCGTGGTCGAATATTAAATAAAATATAGGTATTTGTATACCAAATCCGATTTCAACTGACTTTTATGCTCAGCACTTCAAGCCATTCCTGTACATAAAACCGGCTATCGTGGAAATTTATTCACAATTTAATGGTTTACCTATTATATAACCCACTGTTTGTCGCTTTAACCGCATGTTACGTTTGAAGTCACTCTCGCTCATTGCACCCAGAGTACCCTCACAGTTGCAACACTTTTCGTGTTCATCGTCACTTTCCTACTCAGAAGATTAGCTGGAACTTTGAAAACCCGTAACTATTATTTCGTTAGCGACATTCAAATCCCCATCCTGTCACAATTCTGGCTGCTCCACCAAACACATGGACACAATCTACCAAATATAATGAAAATAAGTTATTCACCCCTGTCATGGAATCCAATAGTTGTCGAAATTGGATTTAAAACCGCTAGAAAAATTGCTTTGGTGTCATGAAATCCAATGTTAGCGGTTTCATGTTCGAATCGGAATTATGTCGGATTTAGGTGTCACAGAAACCGATAATGTCGGTTTTGCTATCGGAAATAAACCAAGCAGCTGGCAGCTATTGAATAGAAAATTTAATAAAAATGTGAGTAAATGATGGTTTTAAATAAAAATAAATATTAATGAGGCTCATATTTTAATTCGTACTAGGGGAAAATATAAAAATCGCAACGTAGCTGCTAGCTGCGTTACCGGTGGAACTTGAGATCGTGCCAAGTGTCCGCCAATAGTATCAAGTACCATTTGGAAAGCCTCTTTATTTAGCCTATAACAAGCTATAAACTTGCAAATATCAAAATTTGCGATCCACACAAAACAGCTCATTCGAACATCGGTTTTGACACCAAATGAAATCAATATTGATTTGCAATTCCGATAAAATGCAAAACCGACTTAGATTCCAAGACAGCCCTGATTATTGGCTAATCAAATAAATAAATTACCAAGGATTCTTCGGAATCAATCCCTTTTTCAGATTTACTTTTTTGTTTCTTTTATCACAATTTTCAAAATAATTGAAGTGGGGATGAATGCATCGTGACGTCACAGGGCATCATAGCTGAGTTGTTAGATTTCTAACAGCGGCGTTGGTGCAGACACGGGTTCATATCCCAGTGTCCGAAAAGGGATATGATAATAAGTGGGGACACTTTGAAACATGTAATCCTATCCATCGCTGTGACTTGGCAGACAGAACCAGTGTTGTAAGTCTATATGCATAACGACTCTGTGCAGAGCTGTGTCCACAGACCTGCCCTTGGTGTATGCGTGTTGTGTATTGGAGATTAAATCCTCCTTCACATTTGATTTAATGTGATTGTCTATTAAACTCCCGAGGGTTTTTAGTAAAAATGATGTCAGACTAATTTGCCTGTAGTCTCCATGAACACCACAAGGGCAGTTCTCCATACTTCCGCCACATGCTTCAGCCTTATGCAACCTTCGAATATTACACTAAACCATTCTATAGTTCTCCCTCCGGCCATTTGAAGCATGGCGGGGAAGATCCCATCTGGACCTGTCAACTTAAACTTGGAAAACGAGTTTGTGCCCCCTAGATTTTGGACTGTTTTATCAGTCCTTCAATAGCACGCACCTGTATTGATGAGCCTATGCTATTTATTTGTTCATCAATGCCTTATTCTGATGGAAAATGAGCAGATGAGTGCTTCGAGGGATTCTGCACTATTACTCGCCCATTCCCTATTTTCCTTTTTAATAAGGCCCGAACTTGTACGCCCTTCGAAAGAACCTTTCTCAATCTCGCAGTCTCATTGGAACTTTCCATATCACCACAGAACTTTTTCCAAGACATTCTTTTTGCCTTACGAATTTCTTTCTTGTACATCTTGAACAGATCTATATAGTCATCCCAGCACTCAGCTGAATCCGCTAGCTTTGATAGCTTAAATAAGTCTCTAGTCTGGCTCCTTAGGGACCTCCAGCCGGATATGGCTTTACTTGGTTCCGAACAAAGAGTAATTTCTTTTCATTTAGCTACTATATTAACT
The DNA here is from genome assembly GCA_951509765.1 of Sphenella marginata. NCBI lineage: Eukaryota > Metazoa > Arthropoda > Insecta > Diptera > Tephritidae > Sphenella > Sphenella marginata. The sequence goes on from OX608080.1 coordinate 43,907,337, forward strand.
ACTTGTAAACTACTTTGGAGTAAGAAACAAAAAAGCGACTCATTTGTGTCATCACACTCCCACACATGGTGGGTTGCATTTTCATCCGCGCCAATGACAATATTCCGTCCTACGCACCTGTAGCTTGCCTCCAGCATCTCCAACTCACGCGTTAGAGCGTCAGCATCGTGCGCCATGTAGCAGGATGCTATAACAAGAGCGTCCCCCGTTCCTCATTCTATAGCAACTACCGCAAGGTCTTCAGTACTTAAATTAGACAACAGATATGAGTTAAGTGTTTTACTTACCATAACAGCTGCTCCAATCCTACCTTCCACGTTTGCGTGATACGTCGTGAAGCCATGTGCGTTAAGTTCAGATGACCTTCCTTCCGCAGAGAGCAGTGACTGCTGGAGTAGCGCCACATCGAATCACTTCTCCCTTAGCGACAGGAGAACCTCGTTCGAAGCTACTTTACTGTGATGGAGGTTTATTTGAAGGACGCTTAACATCATCAGTGCTACTGTCCCCCTCCACCTCCATCACCTTCGTCCCTCCTTCGCCTTTCACGATCCTCAGGCTGTCGAGTTCTTTCCCGACTTCCCCTGCTTCAATCGTGTTGTGGTTACAGTCTTTCGGATTTCTTTTCCTCGCAGGAAAACACTTTCAACGGCCCAAGATATCTTTCCGAACTCTGGATACAACATGTCTTCCGCCTCTTTATTGATTTGGAGGAAATAGCACAGGCCCTCCGCCGTTGGTTTATATACGTGAAGTACCTTCCAGTCCCGAGTCGGTATATTCGGGTTTTGACGCTGCAGCAAGCTCAGTGCATCATCAACCCCCCCCCCCCCCCCCCCCAATAATGTCATCCTCCGAGCAGCTCCTTGCAGCTGGACTGCTCAAGACTCCTGCTCCGGGCTGGTATTGAATCCAACCCGGGACCTAGAGAATGGATCTGCTGTATATGCTGGAAGAAAATTTATGTGAAACGTTCACATTCAGTACAATGCTCAAATTGTAACAGATGGTTGCATCTAACTAGTTGCTCTGGACTAAATCCCTCTACTCACAGACCCACTAGTTTTTATAGAACTTTTGTGGCCCCTTGCTGTTCACGTCCTACGACGTCCAGTGGCCGTTGTCGATCAAGTATCGCTCCGCCACATATGTCTGACTCTGTCACATCAGTCTCCACGACTAGCACTAACAATGCACAACAGCAAGTAGACCTTCCGAGCGGCCGCTCACGCCCCCAGGCGTTAACATCTCACACAGCAGCTCACAGCTACTCCCTACGTAGCACTTCCCAAGTGGATTTGAGCAATGCTGAGCGTCCGCTCTCTCCCATCCCCTCGGTCAGCCCCTCTTCTTCCAGCATCAGCACGAGTATAAGCCACAACCATCAGCTCCTGGTCCCTTATACTACTTGCACTGTTTGTCGGTTAAGACTATATACGCCGTTGGCATCAGTCAAGAGCAATAACTGCCTTGGCCTGTGTCACCTGGTTATATGCTCTGGACTCGCGAACAGGAACCTATGGACTGATACGTACGTTGCGCCATTCTGTCGAGCTACGCAACCTTCAACGTCGTCCGACTCGCCTCTACCTTCTGGTAACGCGATTCCTTCGACTTCAAGATTGCGCCGTAGTGCGCGACCCAGCCTATTACCACCTAGGCATACGCACCAGTCCTTGACCCCCAGCATCAACTCTGCTCCCCCTTCGCATTTCGGTATCCTGCAATTTAATTGCAACGGCCTAACCGGTAAAATTGTTGAAGTGACAAATTTAATGAAGCGACTCAACATCAAGATCGCGGCGATTCAGGAGACAAAGCTCGGTGGAAGGTCGTCTCTTCAGACCTGCAACGGGTACAATGTACACCGTTGTGACCGTGCGAGAGGGCTTGGGGGTGGTCTGGTATTCATCACGCATCAATCTGTGCAGTATCGTCTATTTGAGCCTGACATTTGAAGGACACACCTTAGAACGTCAAGGTATGGTTGTACGGTCAGGCGATGTCGACCTTGAAATCATAAACATTTACATACCTGCTGTCCCAGGGATTACCACCCCGACATTCGTGCGTTACTCAGGGGCGAGAATCGCGTCATCCTTGGTGACTTCAACGCACACCACGACCTGTGGCACTCCAGCTTGCAGACCGATGGTATGGGACAGGAGCTGGCTGATCAAATAGATGATTCGACGTTTTGCACGGTAAATGGGGATGCCCCCACTAGAGTGGCGGTAAACTGCTCTAGCTCGGCACATATCACCATATTCAGCGCAGGCCTAATAAACTGCGTTGAATGGAAACCGATGCTGACGCTTGCTTCAGACCACCTACCCATAGTGCTCTCTATCGATCACCCCACCGACTTTTGTCACCGCTGAGAATCGCACATTCACCAACTTCAATAAAGCCGACTGGGAGGGTTTTCTCACCAGCACAGAGAGCGCCTTCGCTGCTCTTCCCACCCCGTCTGACGTACGAGAAGGGGAAAAGGCGTTTCGTATGGCCCTAATTTCAGCCTCCCATCAATACATTCCATCAGGTAGAATAAAGGAAGTGCGCCTATTCTTCCCCGAAGAGGCAGCAGCCCTGGCAAATGAACGTGACCATATTAGACGCCTTGACCCTACGGATCCTCAAATAAGGGATCTTAATGCGGAAATCAGACGCTTAGTAGATCAACACAAACGCGCTAAGTGGGAGGAGCACCTAGGGTCTTGCAACCTCTTGGCTGGAGATGGCAAATTATGGTCGACGGTGAAATCTTTGTCCAACCCGACTAAACCTAACGACAAAATATCCATCACCTTCGGTGATAAGGTTCAGTCGAAGCCAAAAAGATGCGCGAGCGCCTTCTGCCAACAATTTGTAATGCATCCTCCGTTGAACAAAGAGATTCGCCGAGCCACCAGGGAAGCGCACAAACACAAAAACATCGATGCGCCGTTTGCCATCTCCACAACAGAAGTTCATGAGGCAATTCGGAGATCTAAGAACACAAAATATATTGGCCCCGATGGCATTTCCATGCTGACGCTGAAACACCTAGGCGACGAAGGCATAAGATACCTTACACACATTTTCAACCTTTCCCTGTCCACCTTTGTTATTCCTGAAAGATGGAGACAAGCAAAGGTGGTCCCACTACTAAAGCTTGGCAAGCCAGCTGCCGTAGGGGAGTCATATCGCCCGATATCTCTCCTCTCGCCAATAGTGAAGGTGTTGGAATCTATCTTGTTGCCGTACTTCACCGCAAACCTGCGGCTCGCCGAACATCAGCGTTCTAAACGCCATAACCACTCAGATATGGGACGGATTAAACCAAAAGCGTCCAAACCACAGGACAGTGCTAGTTGCGCTTGACGTGGCCAAAGATTTTGACACGGTCAACCATGCGCAACTAATGAAAGACCTTGCAGACTCGTCCCTTCCTCCCTGTCTTAAACGTTGGACTGCCAACTACCTGAGTGGTCGTCAATCGTCGGTTGAGTTCAGAGGCGCCAGATCTAAACCCAGAATAGTTAAACAAGGGGTGCCACAGGGTGGTGTCCTATCCCCGTTCCTGTTCAACTATTATATATCGAAACTTCCCCCCCCCCCCCCCACCAGAGGGTGTCTCGATCGTCTCTTACGCCGACGATTGTACGATTTTGGCAACAGGCCCCTCCGTTGAAGAACTCTGCTCTCGCATAAACTCATACCTCCCAGCCGTGTCCGAATTCTTCGCCGGGAGAAACCTGGCATTGTCACCGAATAAGTCCTCGGCCACCCTATTCACGACGTGGACAACGCAAGTGAACATGGAATTAGACGTCTACGTTGATAGTGTCAAGCTACCAACTGTCTCACACCCCAAAATCTTAGGGGTGACGTTTGATAACATGTTCAAATACGGCGCTCATGTAACCGCAATTGCCAATAAAGTCCAAAGCCGTAACAAAATCCTCAAGTCGCTAGCTGGCAGCACTTGGGGTAAAGACAAAGAAACGTTACTAGCTACATATAAAGCAATTGGCCAGCCGGTACTGAGCTACGCGACGCCAATATGGTCGCCGAGGCTAGCTGACATTCACACTGGACGAGGCTACAGGTCTGCCAAAACACCGCCCTTCGTACCGCCACTGGGTGTCTTCTTATGTCTCCTGAGCATCACCTTCATAATGAAGCGAAAATGCTCGCCGTTAAAGAGCATAGCGAGATGTTGACCAGGCAATTCCTGTTCAACTGTTGCAAACCGCAGCATCCCAACAGACGCCTGGTCAACGAGAATCCGCCCCCAGGAGCATAAGGAGCCATCTACGCAAACACTTCGATGAGATCCGGCACCTGATTTCCACGCCGTTTGATCCTAAGGTGCACCGGCAGGCCCTCACCCTCATCCATACGAATTCGGTAAATTCCTTTGTGGGCTCTCTCCCGGTGAACGCCGTTCTTCAGGCAACAACACCACCCGTTGCCGAAGAGGAGCGCGAGCTGCCTAGGGAGACTAGGGTGATTCTGGCTCAACTCCGGTCTGGATATTGTAATAGGTTAAACTCTTACCTATCCAGACTGAACCCCGACTTGCCTAATGTTTGTCCGGCATGCGGCTTGTCCCCCCATAATACAAATCATCTTTTTGTCTGCTCAAACAGTTTCCCTGCTCTCTTTCCCTCACCCTCCCCTCTTCAAACCTTTCGGGCCAGCTTGTATTCCAATTATTATTCTTAATCTATATTTTGTAATTTCCGTCATTGTACGCTTTGTTGCTATAATATATATTATTAGTATTAAGTTCATCTATTGTTTATAAGTTTTCAGACGCTGTAAAATAACTTTTTTGGTTGTGTGTTTGAAGTAAAATAAAATAAATAAATAAAATAAATAAAATAAATAAATATTGGGTAAGGTAGATACTGACTACCTAGGCAGGGCAACGTAGTGCTACAACAACAACAACATTTGATGAGCTTCACCTCATTGTACTAGCCTGCTGCATCAAAACTGGGTAGTGGTTTGTTCGGCTCATCCCGCATCATTTTTAAAAATGCGTCAAGCCACTCCCTCTCTACAGATCGCCACTTGTCAGCGGACATCTGTCCATAGGGATCGGTACGGTCAAGCAACGCCACTTCAGATGTTGTCGGGTTTTCGGCGACTGCCTGACTATAGCTGTTGCCCGCTTTTGCCTCTCCAGTTTATTTATTTATTTTATTTATTTACCAATGCCTTTGCAAGAATAGCATAGTTTAGTGGGAGCTCACCTGTTGGGTGCTGGCATTGTTGTTGGGACATGCGAGCTAAAGATTGCAGAGGCGACAGCAATTGCTGGAAATAGGAGTTTGATGGTCAGCGATCATTCACTACACAAGTGGCCGTATGAAAGGCGAGTCGCATCGCAGTAAATTTAGCATTACAATGCACATACGTAACATGAATCGTGCTCCAATATTAAATAAAATATATTTAAGTACCGAATCCGATTTCAACTGACTTTTATGCTCAGCACTTCAAGCCATTCCTGTACATAAAACCGGCTATCGTGGAAATTTATTCACAATTTAATGGTTTCTTCTTCTTCTTTAAATGGCCATCTAACCGCCTGAGCGATTTTGACCGTCCAACATAGCTCGCCAGTCATTTCTTCTTTGCGCCAACTGGCGCCAATTGGAGACCCCACGAGATCGCAGGTCGGTCTCCACTTGGTCCTTCCATCGGAGTGGTGGTCTTCCTCTTCCTCTGCTTCCACCGGCGGGTGCCGATAAGTATACCTTCTGGGCTGGAGCGTCTTCGTTCATTCGCACGACGTGGCCTAGCCAGCGAAGCCGCTGTGTTTTAATGCGCTGTACTATGTCGACGTCTGCGTAAAGCTCATACAACTCATCATTAAATCTTCTTCGGTACTCGCCGTCGCCAACGCGTAGAGGCCCATAAATCTTTCGCAGAACTTTTCTCTCGAATACTCCCAATGCAGCCTCGTCAGATGTTGTTAGTGTCCACGCCTCTGCACCATATAGCAGGACGGGAGCGATGAGTGACTTGTAGAGTGTGATTTTCGTGCGTCGAGAGAGGACTTTACTTTTCAATTGCCTACTCAGTCCAAAGTAGCATTTATTTGCAAGAGCAATTCTTCGTTGGATTTCTAGGCTGGCATTATTGTTGGAGTTTATGCTGGATCCAAGGTAAACGAAGTCCTTCACTATTTCGAACTTTTTGGTGCCAGCAGTGGCGTGGGTGCCAAGGCGCGAATGCGCTGACTCTTTGCTTGATGACAGCATGTACTTCGTTTTGCCTTCGTTCACCACCAAACCCATTTTTTCCGCTTCTTTTTCTAGTTTGGAGTACGCAGAGGTTACGGCACGGTTGTTAAGGCCGATAATGTCAATGTCGTCAGCATATGCTAACAGTTGCACGCTTTTATAGAATATTGTTCCAGCGCGGTTGAGTTCTGCAGATTGTATTATTTTCTCCAACATCAAATTAAAGAAATCGCACGATAGGGGGTCACCTTGTCTGAAACCTCGTTTAGTTTCAAACGGCTCGGAGAGGTCCTTCCCAATTCTGACTGAGCTGGTGGTGTTGCTCAATGTCATTTTGCAAAGCCGTATAAGTTTTGCGGGGGAAACCAAATTCAGACATAGCGGCATATAGGCAGCTCCTTTTCGTGCTATCGAAAGCGGCTTTAAAATCAACAAAGAGGTGGTGTGTGTCGATTCTTTTCTCACGGGTTTTCTCCAGGATTTGACGTATTGTAAAAATCTGGTCGATGGTAGATTTTCCAGGTCTGAAGCCACACTGATAAGGTCCAATCAGTCTGTTCACGTCAGGCTTCAATCGTTCGCACAATACGCTTGACAAGACCTTATATGCGATATTCAAAAGGCTGATTCCGCGGTAGTTGGTGCAGTTTGCAGGATCACCTTTTTTGTGGATTGGGCAAAGAACACTTAGATTCCAATCTTCGGGCATGCATTCATCCGACCATATTCTGCACAGAAGCTGGTGCATACGCCTTACCAGCTCCTCGCCGCCATGCTTGAATAGCTCAGCAGGCAAACCATCAGCGCCAGCTGCTTTATTGTTTTTTAACCGGGATATTGCTATTCGCACCTCATTATAGTCGGGTTCTGGGACGTCAATTTCGTCGTCTTCGATTGTGGGTTCGGGTTCGAGCTCTTCTCTGGTTTCTTGCTCAATTTCTCCATTTAAAAGGGCAGAGAAGTGATCCCTCCATATCTCTAGTATTCTCTGAACATCAGTCACCAGGTCGCCGTTCTCGTTCTTACAGGAATTTGCCCCGGGCTTGAAACCTTCCGTCATTCGTCGAATTTTTTGATAGAATTTTCGGGCATTATTCCCATTGGCTAGCATCTCAAGCTCATTGATTTCACGCTTTTCTGCCTCTCTTTTTTTTGCCCGGAAAAGTCGCCTCGCTTCCCTTTTCAACTCGCGGTAGTGTTCACACACACTCCTTGTTGCACTCGATCTTAGCGTTGCCTTGTAGGCTTCGTTCTTTCTTTTCGTTGCAGCTCGGCACTCTTCATCATCGTACCAGTTGTTTCTTCTCGTTCGCCGGAATCCAATTACTTCTTCGGCTGCGGTACGGAGTGCTCCTGTGATGTGCTCCCACTGCTCATGCATTCCACTGGGTTGAATTGTGCTCTCAGAGAGCAGGTGTGAGAGTCGGTCTGCAAAATCATTGGCGGTCTGTTGCGATTGCAGCTTTTCGACGTCCAGCTTTCCTTGCGTTTTCTGTTGCACCTGTTTTGTCGTACAGAGGCGGGTACGAATCTTAGCTGCTACTAGGTAGTGATCGGAGTCGATGTTTGGACCTCTTATTGTGCGAACATCTAAAACGCTAGAAGCATGCCGTCCGTCTATCACAATGTGGTCGATCTGGTTTCGCGTTCTTCGATCGGGAGACAGCCATGTAGCCTGATGGATCTTCTTGTGCATAAACCTGGTGCTGGCAATGACCATGTTTCGGGCACCGGCGAAGTCGATCAGCCTGTATCCATTTGGCGAAGTCTGGTCGTGCAGGCTGAACTTCCCGACTGTGGGTCCAAATACACCCTCTTTGCCCACCCTGGCGTTAAAGTCACCAAGCACGACTTTGATGTCATGACGGGGGCAGCGCTCGTAAGTTTCCTCCAGGCGCTCGTAGAATGCATCCTTTTCCACGTCGTCTTTCTCTTCCGTCGGAGCGTGGGCGCAGATAAACGAGATGTTAAAGAATCGTACTTTTACGCGGATTGTAGCGAGACGCTCATTCACGGGTGTGAACGACAGTACTCGATTACGGAGTCTCTCTCCCACCACAAATCCCACGCCAAATCTGCGCTTGTCGACATGCCCACTCCAGTAAATGTTGCAAGGTGGTTTGTTCATATTACCTTGCCCCGTCCATCGCATCTCCTGTATGGTTTAATGGTTTAATGGTTTACCTATTATATAACCCACTGTTTGTCGCTTTAACCGCATGTTACGTTTGAAGTCACTTTCGCTCATTGCACCCAGAGTACGCTCGTGTTCATCGTCACTTTCCTACTCAGAAGATGAGCTGGAACTTTGAAAAACCGTATCTATTATTTCGTTAACGACATTCAAATCCCCATCCTGTCACAATTCTGGCTGCTCCGCCAAATATATGGACACAATCTAATAAATATAATGAAAATAAGTTATTATTGGCTATTAGTTACAATCAAATAAATAAATTACCAAGGATTCTTCGGAATCATTCATTTTTTCTGATTTACTTTTTTGTTTTTTTATCACTATTTTCAAAATACAGAATTTAAATAATTTATTTTGGCAAATAGATTGTAAGTAACCTATGAAACATTAGATATTTGAATATAAGCCAGTTTAGCGTTCTTTTCGAGGTTACTTACAATATATTACAACTAATATTGTTTATATGAGCACCATATAGAGAATAAGGACTATTACCAAGGGTACCAAAGATAAATACTCAAAGCTGGTAGATGAGAAAATCATAATTTTCTAGTGCAACTGAAAAAGAATGAAAAACTCGATTCACCGCAGTTGGTTTTACTTGCAACCCGATCTTTCCTGTGGATATTAAAAATTATCGGATCAAACAATTCAGAATCCACGAAATTGCTATTTAGCCATGTTTCAACAATAATATAAACATCAAACTCGCATCAAGAAGAAGCTAAAAATACATCGCTGTCTTTAGTTCGCATACCCGAAAATTTAATGTTATACTTTGTAAAGATGTTAAATCTCATTTTACTTACTTTTATAAAAGGAGAGATTTCCATCAACAAAGCAAGAGCAGCATCTTTCTGAACTGAACTTGTCTTATATACCAAGCGATACAAAATACCACCGTTAATACTACCAAAACAAAAAGGCGTGTGCGTTAATCTGGCCGATAAGGCCGAATTACTAGGTGTGGTTCTGGACAAAAGGCTGAACTGGAAGAAACCATCACTCAGCGTCAAAAAAAGCGTATGTTGCATTATCCACGTGCAAGAGAGTCATAGGCAGGAAATGGGGTCTTAGCCCCGAAACATTCAAATATATTTATAATGCGATTATACAACCCATATGGCAAAGTATAATATGGTTTAATAATGAAAGGCACGTAAGTAGCCATGTAGATATCACCTTGTACTTTTCACCATTCAAACCTCCAAGTTGCTCCTAAGAACAAAAAGGGTTGTTTCCTTTTATACTCCTTTTTGGAAGTTCAAGAAAATCTTCAAATTGCACTGAAAGCCTTAGTTTTTAGAGAAAAGGTTAAGTTTGGTACACTTTTGTATTTTTAAAAGTTTATTTTGATTACATTCGGTGGAAATTAATTGTTTTTGTGCACTCCTGCGGTAAGTTACAAGTTAAAATGCAATTTTTCTAATAGTTCAATTTAATTTAGCTAAGCATTTCTTCTAAAGGTCTAATCTGCATGTGTAGCAGCATTGGTATAAAATATTTTCTCGTAATGATGCACTTATAATTGACTTATTTGTTATTTTTGAAATTGATTTTGTAATTAAACAGCCGTTTTTCGAGAAGTAAGTGCACCTCAAAAAATCGAAATTTCGCTTTTGGATTATTAATATTGAGGTCTTCTGACATTTTTGCATGTGTTTTAGCCATGACTCAATAATAATGGTTTATGTAGATGACATATGGTCTTCTTCTTGTTCATCGTAGTTATGTCAAACTATCACTTCTTTGTTTTTTGTTTACATTCTTTGTTGCACTTCTTGGAAAAGCTACTAAGTTCGATTGCGTAGTTTGTTGGTTTTTAATAAAAATTCACTTTAAATTGATATTTAATGTGTTCTTCGTGATAATATTTTAGGAAAATGTTTGATTTTTAAGTGTAATGTATGTGAAAAGTTTATTAAAAAGTCTGAACGTTTTTGCGCGTTTGTCTCACACGCCTTTTGACATAAGTACGAAACAACGTCAAACGGTACTTTCGTGTTGTTGCCCTATTAGTTCAACCTATATAGTTAAGTCATGGTTTTAGCATTTGCCTTCTAAAGGAAACAATTACCAATTTTAAAATATACTAAACTGCATAACGTATGACGAAAATTTATACTTTAAAGACTTAAATTAAACAGTTTAAGCATATTTTATTCGTTGTTCACAATACTACTCATACCTTTTCTTCAAGTTTTAATATTTTTTTTTGCAAAATGCAACTATGCGTACGGAGTATCACTTGGAGAAAAACAACTTACCAAACCTCTAGTAATTAAATCATATGGCAATATGAGGTCACCGTATGGTGGCCTGCCGTGGGCACGGCCTCGAACTTCAACCTGTTAGAAAAAGTTCAGAAGAAGAGAAAAACGGGTTCTGAACAGAATCGGGGAAAACACTGCGAATATATGTGCTGTTAAGCGCTGCATGAGGGAATACGAGGTAAGGCTTGATAAAATTAAGAGCGAATTTACACAAGTCGACCAGCTGCGTAAAGATATATGCGAGTTAAAGGCACAATTTGAGGTCTTGGACACTAACAATGTTTAGGCGACATTTTTGTTAGTGGAGTACCTTATGAAAAAGAGGAAAACGTAAAAGATATTTTTGAAAATCTTTGTGGAGCCATGAAGGTAAATGCTCCCCCTGTCCGTGCGGCTATTCGAGTTAAGAATAAAGCTAACGACAGTAAATCTGCGCCCCTAATAATCAAGTTGGCCTTCCCGTACGATCGATAAACGCTGTTTAAAACCGGTACCAGCTTTTACAAAGCCAATAAACGCCGTTTTCAGTTTTCTGACATAGGAGGTAATACTAATAAATATTAGATTATGCTGTTTGCAGCTCAGCTCAAAAACCAAGAGAAGTTAATACCTGCCTTCTCTGTTAGAGGTAATATTTTCATGCGCATTCAGCTTGATAGTAAAGCAGTACAGGTGACCAGCAAAGATTCCATATCTATATATTAAAAGGCTAACAGTTTCCCCATAGTAACTTTCGCAACCCAACTTCATATAGTATTTATAGATAGATCCCTATAAAAGTTATATTGCCATCTTGGTATGGACTATTTCCGATGTCTCGCGAATTTTGAAAATTATGCTTCGTTTATTTGTTATTAAACAAAAAAGAAGTCTACAAAGTCTCCAGAACTCTCCAGCTATTTTGTAATCTCCAACAGCACAACACTCATACACGTTTTCACGAAAAGCCAAAGCTGTTAACTACAGTATCTGACTGTTTTATTGTACACTAGGTGGACCCGTGCGCGCCTTGCGCAAAGAATTTCACCACTACCCTCAGCGACATCTACAACCCAGTTGATAAAGTCAAATTTGAAAAAATCAAATTTAAAAAAAAAACTAAAAAATTATTCCAATTTATCAATATTTCTCTTTTTATTTTTTTTAAGAAATATATCATATTTAATATACAAAAAGTAAAGTAGCTTCTTCAATTTTATATTTACGAAGTAGTTAGAAATCGTGTTAATGTTCCTAAAGACATCAACTATTTTCTTGAAGAACCGGATGCTGTTATTTTAAATTAAAAATTTTTATGGTAACAACAGAATTGTACTTTTAAAAAAATATCGTTTTAAAAAATTAGTTTAAGAAAAAACATTCAAATATATCCGAATTAGTGTAAAGCGGGATTTATTAGCTGTTATATATATGTACATATATTGGCTTGAACTAGTACATGTTTTCATTACCAAAGGATTCTACAAACACTCCAGCTATTTTGTCATCGCCACCAACATTATTCAGCACTGTTATAAACCTCCCAAAGCCACACCCATCCGCTCATGTCCCTAAAAACACACGTATAAATTTATGCAATGATCCAGCATCTGCCACTTGTTTTTATTTTTGTCAGAGAGGCGCCGTAAAAATACAGCCGATTAGGAAATGTGATTTGGCAGTTCTTGGTCACCGACCACCATCGCTCGGCCACAGGCAAAACGGCTGGCATTTGCGTCATTTTCCCACATAGCTTTCCTGGCAGATGGGGGTCGCCTTAAGCCTTCGCACCAACAACAAGGTTCCTGCCCTAGCGAAGGTTGATGCCGGTAAAGAGAAGTTAAAAATGTTTTTAGTTTTAATATTAGAGTTTTATGGTCCACGGAGTCGAACTCTTTAGAATGGTCAAACAAGGTTAGAAAAGTAATACGGTTTCTAACAATGTTGACCCTAATATCGTCCACAACTTTCAAGAGCGCTATTGTACAACTTTTGTTGGATCTAAAACCAGACTGTAGCGGGTGTATAAGAGGGTTATTATGTATTAAAGAATTAATTCGACCATGCAAAATGCGCTCAAGAACCTTTGACAGATGTGGTAGTATTGCAATTGGCCGATAATCACAGTTTGATTTCTTCAATGGGATAATCTGGACCTTTTTCCAAGATTCGGGAAATTCTGAAGTGGTCAAGATGGTGTTAAAGGTATTTTATGATTTTTGGAAGCAAGCACTTAAGAAACTTTGGATTAATACCATCCAGACCAGCGGCATTTGATTTTATAGTGAGTATGGACTGGACTACATCACATTCATCTACACATTTAAAACAAAAACTGGACAACGCATTGTTTATACTACCAATATAACTGCCACAACATACATTAATCACAGAAACGGGCGGGCGAGCAAATTTCTTGTTCAACACATTCACGTCAACTGACACTGAAGCAGGTTGGGTTTTGTTGCCAATCCCGATCCCCCGAATTTTTTGCCACGTCTGCTTTGACCCCATTGCCATACTAAACTGCTCTTCGTTGTACAGACAGCTGATCAAAAAGAAGAATTTTAGAGGTATCTTTTACAAAGAAAATGTCCAGCAGAGAACTACTACATTGGGTGAAATGTGTGGGTATAGAATTGTTAGCTGGAGATAGACCGAGATTCTGCATAACAAAGGCGAAGTTAATTTCGCAAAGCAGGTCGCTGTCGAAGTTTCTATTTATAACAATGTTGTTGTAGTCTAAAGTCAGGCTTTCAACAAATTCAACAAAAGATGAGTAGGCAATGTGTTTATTTGGTCTGTACACGCAACCAATAAGAATTTTTTTCATGACTAGAAGTTATTTCTATGAAAATGTACTCCAAAGAATTATACGGCTCTGAAGGACATTTAAGGCGACGATTTAAACTATTTTTGACAAACACTGCGACACCACCGCCCATTGTAGCTCTATGCGAGCGAAACATTTTGTAGCCACTTACACGAAACATACCGTCGTTATGCCACGCTGAAAACCATGTTTTAGACACACAAATGACATCAACATGCGAAGACTCAAACATACATATATCTAAACTCATCGGTTTTTGAAGAAAGACTCTGGGCATTAATATGACACATTTTCAAACCAATTTTTTGCTTACATAGTACCCTTATCATATTGAACACTGAAACTGCGCTATAGATACTATTACTATTGTGACAATCACCCGTCACTGATAAAGTGAGTAAAGAAGAGATCAACGCATTTCAGAACAACTAGAAAGGAAATTTTGCCGAACACAACAAAGAAGATAGTTAAGTGGGTGAAAGAAGAAAACAAAATTGGAAAAGAAAGAGAAAAATTACAAATATGTCTTAAAGCTATACAGATATAATTAAAACGTTGATGTACATATATATCTTTATATTAAAAGGCTAACAGTCTCCCCATAGTAGCTTTCGCAACCCAACTTCATATAGTATTTAGAGATAGATCCCATCTTGGTATGGACTATTTCTGCTGTCACGCGAAACAATTTTTTGAAAATTATGCTTTGTTTATTTGTTACTAAACAAAAAAGAAGTCTACAAAGTCTCCAGAACTCTCCAGCTATTTTGTAATCTCCAACAGCACAACATTCATAAACGTTTTCACGAAAACCCAAAGCTGTTAACTACAGTATCTGACTATTTTATTGTACACTAGATGGACCCGTGCGCGCCTTGCGCAAAGAATTTCACCACTACTCTCAGCGACAGCTACAACCCTGTAGATAAAGTCTGATTCACAATGGCGTTGTAGTACAAATTGATTATTTTGTGCATTCACAATGGTTTTTATAAAATACGCTTAAACAAAAGCACTGCTGTAATTAATAAATGATTTCGCATGTAGAGGTAACCCACACCTTTAAAGCGACACCTTTTTTTTATTAATATTGGTTCGAAATGAGAGCAAAAAATTAGGAACAAACACAAAAAGACCTTACAGAAATAATATATACATATATATAAATAATATTTATAAATCGAATTTTCCTTGAAACATATAACATATGAAAACCTTTATCATAATATATGGTTTTTTTTAATTTATTATATTTTTAACCCAATATTTCAATGTTTTTCTGTTTACGACCTCTATCTTGGGGTGAAAAAATCAAATTTTTTGAAAAAAAAAACTAAAAAATTGTTCCGATTTATCAATATTTCTCTTTTTATTTTTTTTAAAGAAATATATCATATTTATTTTGTTGTTGGATTTTTGCGGTCTATTTTGTTTACATATTTGTAAGTTTTTGCAAGCTCGAGACCAAATAAACAATAATTCGTAATGAATTTAATTGTCAGTTTTTTGGGAAAAATTGATAATTGGAGAAAAATTACAAAGGAAAAATCAACAGCGATGGATAGGATTACATGTTTCAGAGTTTCCAGGCTCATCATCAGATCCCTTTTTTTAATATACAAAAAGTAAAAACACAGTTTGTAGCTTCTTCAATTTTATATTTACGAAGTAGCTAGAAATCGCGCTAATTTCCCTAAAGACATCAACTATTTTTTTGAAGAACCGGATGCTGTTATTTTAAATTACAAATTTTTATGGTAACAACAGAATTGTACTTTTCAAAATATATCGTTTTAAAAAATTAGTTTAAGAAAAAACATTCAAATATATCCGAATTAGTGTAAAGCGGTATTTATTAGCTGATATACATATGTACACATATTGGCTTGAATTAGTACATATTTTGGTAATCGTTTACGTGGGGTACCGAGCGCTAATACACAACCAGGGTTGCCGTTAACAAAACAAAAATTCAACCATCCATTAAAAAAAAAATCTACCAAATTTGGAAAAAATCTACCAAAATATTTATTTCAGTTATTTCAAGAAACAAAATTTAGTCTTTAATAAGGAACATTAAGTTCAAAGTATGGTATAATATATAAAATCATATGTATTAATGTATTTTTAATTTAATATTCAATATACATCGCAAAAGCTAATAACTGATATATGAGTCGTTCACTACAACAACGGACTAGCCCATAAACCTAACAATTCTCAACTAATTACATTAACAGCAAGTGTAAACCATAAGCTTTTATGCAAAAATTCGTTAAAGAAAATTTTGAGTTGAGTTAGAGATGTTCGCTCGCTATCGATATGCATACTCATACAGTGTGCTTATTTGTGTTCGAAAAAATATGGAATATAATAATGGGTCTGTTTGTGATGCGCAAGCTCATTTACGAACAAACCCAATGTAATAAAGCATTCGAAAAGGACTGTGTATGAAGCATATTCCTAAGTATTTCGAAAAATTGTAAAAATCTACCAAAATGGAAAAAAATCTACCATTCTACCAAAACGGGTTTTTTGAAATTTTTTCTACCAAAAATGGTAGAATTCTACCAAAACGGCAACCCTGTACACAACCAAAAATGTTGGGATATGTATCAGGGGACGCGCTTTGGTCCCAGGAGCATGAATAAAACTCCGCTGACCCAATATTTTCAGTAGTTTGCGAGATATTTGCAATCAAAGTTCAGAATTTTCTGTCATTTTCATGTGGTTGTTGTAATCACAAATTACACTGTGAGAAAAATATGCTAAAGTGAGCGTACCGTGGCATGTTGCCACGGTTCATGCAACCACTCGGAGTTGGCATGGCGTAGCCCAGGGCTAATTTTTTTGAAGCCCGGCCGAAGGCCGCCAATGCGGAAAGGTGTTCTGCACATAAAAAACATGGATCGGGCCCCCAAATCAGAAATTGACCTGGGTCATTTTTCGGTTTTTAGCAAATATTTTCCAAAATCTTGAAAATATTGGTTGACCGGAGTTATATTCATGCTCTTGGGACCGAAACGAGTCTTTTGATACCCCTCCCGACATTTTTGGACGCGTATTAGCGCTCGGTACCCCACGCAAACGATTACCCAAATTTTCATTACCAAAGGAATCCACAAACTCTCCAGCTATTTTGTCATCTCCACCAGCACTATTCAGCACTGTTATAAAACTCCCAAAGCCACACCCATCCGCTCATTTCCCTACATACACACGTACATATAAATTTATGCAATGATCCAGCATCTGCCAAAAAACAACGAAATGTACCAAATCCTATATAACATATCCTCCTCGGCATCTAAACACCATTTGTAAGCTTATAAATCCAGCTTCATTTCTGGCTTTATGTATTTAGCTTTTTGCCTATTGGTCTTCCAATCTATTTTTTTAACTATATGATTTTATAACCAAAATTCCGCAATGTTAAGATCGAAATTTGTAATGTTAAATAACGTATGGACTTTCAAATGACACTAACAGCCCGATTCTGTGCTCTTGATAAATTTGTGAACCTTGATAAATAATCAGGGAAAAATTTTCTTATCAACTGTTTCGAATTCCGCGAGAAATAGACTATAACGAGTAAAAAAAAATTGTTTTTGACGCAAAATTCAAAAACACTTGATAAAAATATTTCTTCTTAATTATTTCCCAAGATAGACAAATTTATCAATAACACAGAATCGGCTGGTAACTTTACTTTTTTACGAAAAACACTTTACTTTACTTTGATTATTTTATATTCTAAACTTTTCTCGATTTTTTAAAAGTTTAATTTACTTGTGAAATTTTTAGGGGGTTAAATGGAAAAATTTTGCATATACATATATTTTCATACAGTTGAAGAATGGCCCGAAAAATATTACCAATTGTCTCATTTAGAGCAAAGCTGTAAATAGACGCTGGAAAGTATAAGTAGTTGCTGGCGTAATCTCTACATATAATAAAATTGTAACAGGTCGATGTCTGTACATGGCAGATATCAACAAAAAATTTATTGGGGGAAGCATTATTAAACGAGTAGAAGCCAAATCAACCATTTTTTTTTTTAATTTTTGTGTGTCTGTCTGTCTGTCCGTATGTTTGAGGCCGTATCACTCTGAAAGTACTGAATGGAAATGAATGAAAATATTTTCGTTGGATTGCTAGATACCCAACTTAAAATTTAAGATATTACTTTTTTCGATATCTCAACCGGTTTTGGAGTTATCGCCCAATATGTGGACCAGGGGTGACCAAAAATGTCTTAGTACAATATGGATGTCAAACAAAAGGTGCCAATGAGTGCTGTAATATGCGATGTGATCAATTGGCCCAAATGTATTTTTTAATTGTTGTTGTGAACTATACAATCAAGTTATAGAAAGAAAGTCGAACTTCGAAAAAGTGCGTATAGGCTATAATGATCAAAATCGGACTCAGTCTGTTATAAGTTCTGATACGCAGCGAAGCAAACCGGCCTTTCTAGTTTTAAATAATTTTCCTTGCTTTAAAAGAATTAAAAAACAAACAATTTTCATTTTTGTCTTCACCGAGAATCCCGAGAATTGAAGTCAGGTGTCCTGCAAGTAGTATACATTTATACCCATTTTGGTATAAAAAGGGTACAATTAGTGTCTTCATAGGACATGCTCGAACAAATGTGACCAATTTATTCCATCTGAAAGAGACTAAAAAAGTAGTAGTCTACTAGAATAAAATATTGGAAAAGTGTATTTTCTAAGCAGAAAATGTATTTTTCATACTAAGAATAAAGTTAGTTACATAAAATAAAAAACAGTCCTTCGAAATTTACAACGATGTGACTCGCCTTTATTGAGTTTTTAAAAAAATACTTTTCGAGCAAGGGCGACTAGCTTAGTTCAAGTGCGATTTTCTAATGATACTCTAAATTACACTGTCTTACAAAATTTTAAAAATTATTTGCACCAAAGCTGAGATATTTTTCTTCCACCTCAAAGCATCGAAAAACATAGAAAAATGTGAAAAAAGAGGGGGGTAAACCGGAGAAATTCTGAGTTATTTCAATTTGACTGTTTTTTGAAAAATTTGCAAAATTTATCCCTGTTTTCTCACATTCAAACCTAATTATCTTCTTTGCTACATCTGCTATATCGACAATCTTTACTTTTATTCAAAAGGGAAGATTTTGCGCAAATTTTATGCTATCGCTCACTTTTTTTGACTTCCCATTTAAAAGATATCGTCGAAAATGTCAACAATCAAATTTAACGAAAACCTCATTTTCGTTATATATACCGAGCTTTGACGTCAGAAATCTATAGAACCGCTTAAGACACGACCAATTTTTTCCCTCCTATCTTGTAGGAAATTTAAAAATATGCAAACTAATTGTCAATTTCGGCCTTTACAGAAAAAGGGCAAGTTCAGAAAAAATTAGAGTTTTTTCTAAAATACAGTTTTATTGTCTTTTCACGTAGTATAACTTCGTTTCTTTCAAAATTCATAATATTTGTTATTACATAAGATAACATTTTTTTAATTTTCCTGTTCACAATTTTCATATTTTAATCAAAAACCCCCACTCATTGAATGAATTTTGCAATGTAAGTCTAGGACTGGACACAACCATTTATTTGTTTACTAAAATCAGCTGTATATGCCTATTAACATCTCTGATTTTTGAGGTGCCAAAATCGAGTATTGGCGAAACCCAAGAAAGTTAAATACAAAGTTAAATAAAAATAAAAATTAAGTGTAATACCTAAGACAGACATATGGTGTCTACACCACAATGTGTACTACAATGAAAGCTCAGGAAACCATGTAATAGCATAGTGACACACATTTGGTTTTCTATGACGTTGGCACTTACCAGCTGATTAAACAAAATAAAAAAGCAAAGTTAAAAATAAAATAAAAGAAAAATGAACTCAATGAAAACTTGAAACTGCGTGCTCCTTTGCCAGCTGCGTGCACATCTTTGCATATATATGGCTATTTTTATGTGCTCCATGCAGCTCATGGCTAAATTGAGCCCACACTGCAATTATTTTTTTTAATTGCGTCGCTTCCAACGCCCTTTTTTGAATTTTTTTTCTATTTCTGATATAAATTTGTTGATTTTTTTAATTAATATTTGTTGTCAAAATGACATAAAACACCTGATTGTGATAGACGAATTGGCTGTGTTCATTGCACTGCAACGTAGTACAATTAGCAACTTCACTCAATTTCAATGGTTTCTTGCCTGCTTTCATGGTACGGAACTCAATATGCTTTCGAACTTAACTATTGAAACTACATTTTCTCAACTCACATCTTGATTTTTTTCCAAAAAACCTTGGTGATCAAAGTGATCGAGACCAGACACAAAAGGAAATGCACGAGTCGTATGATGGGGGAGTATGTCTGGTTCTTGGCACTGTCAGAAAATGACAAGGAGGAAAAGCCAAATCGAAATCTAAGATACACTTTCAGGAAATGTCGGAGTAATATAAAGCATGTATGATTTGATCAAATAACTTGTGATAAAAAGAATACGAAGTTATACTACGTGAAAAGACAATAAAACTGTATTTTAGAAAAAATTCTCATTTTTTCTGAACTTGCCCTTTTTTTGTAAAGGCCGAAATTGCAAATTAGTTTGCCTATTTTTCAAGATCTATATATACCGAAATTTTTGCTATAAAATTTCCTACAAGATAGGAGGGAAAAAATTGGTCGTGTCTTAAGCGGTTCTATAGATTTCTGACGTCAAAGCTCGGTATATATAACGAAAATGAGGTTTTCGTTAAATTTGATTGTTGACATTTCTTTTAAACGGGGAAGTCAAAAAAAGTGAGCGATAGCATAAAATTTGCGCAAAATCTTCCCTTTTGAATAAAAGTAAAGATTGTTGATATAGCAGATGTACCAAAGAAGATAATTAGGTTTGAATGTGAGAAAACAAGGATACATTTTGCAAATTTTTCAAAAAACAGTCAAATTGAAATAACTCAGAATTTCTCCGGTTTACCCCCCCTTTTTTCACATTTTTCTATGTTTTTCGATGCTTTGAGCACGAAAAAAAATATATCAGCTTTGGTGCAAAATCATTGTAAGACAGTGTTATTCAATGTGCCAAATGACTCGAGGTTTGGTTTTGTCTTTTAAGGAATTGTTTTGGATATTGCGTTATGCTTTTTGCGACCTTCGTTAAGCATTTACATTCTTGAATACCACAACCATTTAGTTCCTTTGTCCTATTATTTTCAATTCTATTGTTTAGGCTAGCATCATGTGACAATACCGTTGAAGCGGTCAATGCATTTGCACACTGCACTAACATCATTATTAGCTAATGATTGTTTTAGTTTAATGCATTGTTATAAATATGACCATTTTTATAATCCAGCATCTGCTTGGCCTGTGTCAAGTTAAGCCTATGGATTTTTCCTTTCCTTAACTATCCCCCCTGTTTAGCTCGAAACGTCCCGGTTCGAAATATCAAAGATTTGGCGCTGAGTAAATTTTGTAGGTACCATTAAGCTTCATTGGCAAAATGAATTAACGTGATTTACGTAGACTCTCGACTTAACAATTTACACTTATCAATATAACTACTTAAGTCTGCATAAGGAATTACTTAAACAAATTACATACATTAATAACAATGAAAATTAGTTTTCTTACGAAATTACGTGATATTTCAAGATTGAAGTGTGGAACTGATATGATAAGAACAACATCAAATAATAACATAATAGCGATATCAATTAATAGTCCCTTTTTGTAAATCATAAATTTTACGCTATGAAAATTACTTTACCGCAGGTTGCTCTTGTGGATTTTCTTTCCATCATTCAAAACTGTGGTGCCGAGGTCTTTTTCAATAACCTTTTCAACATATATTCTATCAAGTTTACCTCCAAATCTTTTATTTCGTTTTAAAAAAACTTTAAGTTAAGTTTTTAATTTTTTTCCTAGGTTATTCCGGCTCATATTTTTTTCTTGGGCTTCCACTAATTTTTGCCTTACTATGGCCAGTTTTTCTGTAGAGTAATTGTGGAATACATCTGTGGGTTTAGCATTGGTGACAGAATGGATACTGCAATTGTATTTATGTGTCGCCAATAGAACTAAGTCAACCGTTTCGTATATTTTCTGCTGCTCTTTTATGCAACGCGCTATTTCTAGCAAGGTGGAGTGAAACCGTTCCACCTGGCCATTGCTTTCGCTGTGGAGGGTGGGAATAAAAAATTGCTCGATAGAAAAGTTGTCTCTTAGTAAGCTTTTAATTAAATCTGAGTGGAAAGCTGTTATGGAAAACGCGTCAAAATGGGGCAGTAAGGAAGGTGGTCGGCATGATATCAATGGTGCACTGTGGCTAGTCATTGTCGGCTGGGGTGGGCTCTTGCCAACCTTACCATCATCATGCCTTTTAAACGCGCAGAAAAACGCAAAAACCGCGTCAAAATAACGTTCAAAACAACATCCGGTTCAACCCGGATGCCACGGACAGACCGTTGACATTCAAATTCAAACTCAAAATTTAAAAAAACTCAAAAGGAAAACGGGCAACAAAAATTTTAAATCAAAATTCAAAAAAACGGGCGGAACGAAAAATTCAAAATCAACCGAAAACCAAAACAAATCAAAATTTAAATAAACGCCTGGCAACAAAAAAATCCAGTAAATTGAAACAAAAAAAAACCTGAAAATCAAAACGAATCGGAAACGACCGATTACCACAGCTGAAAAAAGAAATTAAATGAACAATAAATCAAAGAAAAATATAAGGCCGAACAATATAAGGGGGCGCCGCGGGTGTTGTTGCGACGCCCGGTGCTTGGCCCACCCTCATCCATGGCCATCGACGCACCTAATCTCGATGGCCCCTTACCTAAGAATCCTATGCCTCTTCTAAATAAAGCGGAACGCCAGCATTCCCATTTTTAATACAATGTTTATTTATAATTCATTATTCTTAAACGCTAAAAGAAATATATATTTTAAAGAAAAGCATTTTATTTAGTTAAATTACTTTTGTTTTCCTTTTTCTTCCAAATTATAATTTTATAATTTTTCTTTCCTATCCTTTCTTTTCTTATTTTATCTAATTTTCTTTTTCTCCTTTATAAATTACCTTTCTAAATAAATTCTTTAATTAAATTTAACTTTCCTTCGCTTATTTATGTATTTTTGTTTTGTTTTTTCTTTATTATTTCATTGTTACATTATTATTGTTATGTTATGTTATTTATTTATTGGTATGTTATTTTATTGGCGGCCTTTAATTTGTTATAATTGTAGTTTGTTTATTTGTTTATTTAGGCATTTGACTTATTTGATCAAAACATTTGTAGGTATTTATTTATTTATTTATATTTTTGTATTTATGTATTTAATGTAGTTTATTTTATTTTATGTATTTCATTTTATTTTTATTTTATGTATTTAATTTTATCTTAGGTTACATATTTTGTTCTATTTTATGTTATTTATTTTATGTATTTTAATTATATTTTATGTTATGTATTTTGAATAACATTTTTTCCATATTTTAGTTTAATATGATTTAATTTTATTTTATTCCATTTAATTGATACGTTTTATTTATTATAATAATTAATAATATATTTATATAGTAGTAATATATATAGTAATCAAACGTTTTAGTTTAGTTGTTTACATATATATATTTTTTCTCCTTATTGCTTCATATTAGTTTTCCTATCTCTTATTCCTATGTCCGTAATTTAAATTTATTTCTTTTGTTTATATTAAAAATTCTTTACTTAATTTAGTTAAATCTATCAAGTTTAGTTTAATTAATTAATTAATTATTTAAATTAAACCCTCGTATACTTCCTTCCTTTTACTATATTATAATTTTAAAATATATATATTTTTATTTCAAAGTTTTTTTCTATGTATTTAAATTTGTTTAAGTTTACGTATTTTAATTTCGAATTTTATTTTATTCTACGTATTGTTTTCTTCTAATTTTTATTCTATTTTTCGAAATTTTAATTTAATTCAAGTCCTAGAAAATAGTTTTTTTATTTTTTTATTTTTTTTATTTTAAGTAACCCTATCCTAGGTTATTTAATTATTTAATTAAATGCACAGATGTATATATAAAAAAAAAGAAAAGCTACAACTACATTGGTTAGCTCTCACCCATTTGGTCCGTAGGCCACTGGTGGGGCGCTACTGTTGTTGTTGTTGGTGCTTCAGTAGCCCGGTCGCTTGGGCGCTACTGTGTTTGTTGTTGTTGGGGCTTGTGCGGCGGGCCTATAATACGTCGGCCCTCGCTGTTGTCTCTGCTGGTGGTTGGTTGTTGCTGCCGGTGTTACAACCGGTTGCTGTTGTTGTTACCTTGTTGTTGTTGTTGTTGCGCGCTATGGTGTCGCGTTGCGATGGTAGCGCGCGCGATGATTGTGCGCTGTTACGGTGGTGGCGCGCGCTGGTGGTTATCGATGCTGGTGGAACGGCGGGCCTATATGTGGGCGGCCCCCGTTGTAGTCAATTCTGGTGGTTGTTGTTGTTGGGCGGCGGCCTATATGTGGGCGGCCCCGCTATCGTCACTTCTGGTGGAAATTGCTGGTGCTGTAGTGCCTTGGCGCCCGCTGGTACGCGCGATAGTGGCACGTTGCGCTGATTGTGCGCTATTGTAATGGCGCGCGCGATGGTGGAGCGCTATTGTATTGGCGCGCGCTATTGTAGTGGCGCGCGCGATGGTGGAGCGCTATTTTATTGGTGCGCGCTATTGTAGTGGCGCGCGCGATGGTGAAGCGCTATTGTACTGCCTATGGTAGTCCGTGATGGTGGTAGGTGATGTTGGCGCCTATATTTAAGAGATATTTATAAAATGAAATAAAAATGATGGTTACAAACGTAAAATATGGCCTAATAATGACAAAGGTTTCTTTATGACGAAGGAATGTTTTGCTTTCGCGTGGCATGGGAAACTGTACCAGTATCCGGATAGCGCCAGTGGCCGGACACTATGTCCATGTTTTGGGATTAATAGGCCAATCTCCAACAAAAAAATATTTTGAAATAGCAACACTAATGGAAATATACATGTTTTCTGAGTGTCCTTAGAAAATTTGGGTTGAATCAGAAGTATGGTTTAAAGTTACACGTACTTTAAGAGAGAAGTTTGAGCATCCGGCAGAATTACAGGTTTTGTAAAAGAAAATAGTGGGAACTGTTTAGGAAAATAAGTGCCAACCAAGTATTTATTAACATATTACAAAAAAAAATTAGTAATATCTGTTTGAAATATAATAAACTGTCCGGGAACTAGAACAAATCGAACCCTTTTTTTTTATTTTTA
Organism: Sphenella marginata; assembly: GCA_951509765.1. NCBI lineage: Eukaryota > Metazoa > Arthropoda > Insecta > Diptera > Tephritidae > Sphenella > Sphenella marginata. Next base: position 43,932,154 of record OX608080.1, read on the forward strand.
ATTTGATAATACTAAAACGTTATAAATTTATATTATACATGCGTCACAGTGTTCAGAAATGCCTATATTTTTATAAACAACTAGCAGACCCGGCAGACGTTGTTCTGCCTGACCAGTGACTTCCCTAGAAATACATTTTCAAATATTTTTCTTTAACTTTTAACATTCCATTTATTGCAGTGCTTTAGGATATACAATGTTTCTGGCTTTAATGTCTTTGGTATAAACAAATAAATTTTTTGGATGTCCAACTCAAAAAACGGATCTTTTGAACTCAATGGGTATGACAAAAACCATTATGCGCTGCTAAGCAGATGTATAGTTAGTACTTATTTAATTATATCCTATATCTACCTATAATACTCTGGATATGTATGAACGGCAATAACAAACAAAAAAATTACGTGCTTTGATTAAGATTTAAGAGCGTTAAAATGTCACTAAAGCAAATACATTCAGGGATATAACGAATTGAAATATTACTTAGCTTGTGGTCCTGGAACTGCCCACTTTTCCAAAGAATTTACAAATGTAGCCTATGTATGTCGTACCCAACGAAGATTTTAACGTATTGGAAAAGTTTAAAACAGATCAACCATAAACTTTGGACATTATTGAAGTACAAACAAAGCACTGAATACAAAAAATGTGGGCGTGGCACGGCCCACATTTCCCAAATTATATAATTCTTGACCAAGGGACACACATATCCAAAAACCATTAGTTTAGACCAAAAATATTCAAAGTTATAATGATTTAAATTTTATATAGCCTGGGGGCGTGGCACAACAATCTTCTGAACCAATCTGGAAATTTAGAGAAGATCGACCATAAACTTTGATTTTATTGAAGTACAAACAAAACACAAAAAATGTGGGCGTGGGACCGCCCACTTTTCCCAAATTATATCTATCTTGACTAAAGAACACACATATCCAAAAATCTTTAATTTAGACATAATATGTTCAGAGTTATGAAGAATTTAAATTTTATATAGCCTTGGGGCGTGGCACCGCCTACTTTTCCAAAAATTGATATAGCCTAAATCGTACACAACAATTTTCTTAACCAATCTTGAAAGTTTAAAAGAGATCGACCATAAACTTTGGACATTATTGAAGTACAAACAAAACACAAAAAATGTGGGCGTGGCACCGCCCACTTTTCCAAAATTACATAAATCTTGACCAAAGGACACACATATCCAGAAATCATTAATTTAGACCAAATATGTTCAGAGCTATGAAGAATTTAAATTTTATATAGCCTGGGGGCGTGGCACCGCCTACTTTTCCAAAAATTGATATAGCCTAAATCGTACACAACAATTTTCTTAACCAATCTTGAAAGTTTAAAAGAGATCGACGATAAACTTTGGACATTATTGAAGTACAAACAAAACACAAAAAATGTGGGCGTGGCACCGCCCACTTTTCCAAAATTACATAAATCTTGACTAAAGGACACACATATCCAGAAATCATTAATTTAGACCAAATATGTTCAGAGCTATGAAGAATTTAAATTTTATATAGCCGGGGGGCGTGGCACCGCCTACTTTTCCAAAAATTGATATAGCCTAAATCGTACACAACAATCTTCTGAACCAATCTTGAAAGTTTAAAAGAGATCGACCATAAACTTTGGACATTATTGAAGTACAAACAAAACACAAAAAATGTGGGCGTGGCACCGCCCACTTTTCCAAAATTACATAAATCTTGACCAAAGGACACACATATCCAAAAATCATTAATTTAGACCAAATATGTTCAGAGTTATGAAGAGTTGTAGTTTTATATAGCCTGGGGGCGTGGCACCGCCCACTTTTCCAAAAATTAATATAGCCTATGCTTTAACCCATGATCCCAAGAATATACTGTGAAAATTTCATAAAAATCGGTTGAGTACTTTGGACGCCCATAAAGGACACACAGACACACAGACACACAGACACACAGACACGCAGACACACAGACACACAGACACACAGACACACATTCATTTTTATTTATAAGATTTAACTTTTTGCGGCATCGTATATAGTGAGAAATTGAGTGTAAGTCAAAGATGAGAAAACCGCTAAGTCTCCGGATATTACGTCAATATTTTGGGATTAATAGGCAAATTCCCAAAAAAATATTTTCAATGGGTACTCACCTGGCTTTAGTTTAGAGGGGATCCTGGATACTGCGTTTAATTTTGTTGTCAACTGCACACCCCGGCGAGCCTTATCTCCAGATGAAATGGCACATTGAATGTAGTTCTTTTAAAACTGTTGTTATACTTCCTTCCCAAGTAATGTTCCTCGTAGTTTCGAATGAAATTATAAAACTGCTAATATAAATCCTGCTCGGACACACGCTCACTTGATTATATTAGTTGTTAACTGTCCGTGAGCCCTTATATTATTGAAAATTACTTCTCGCAAGATTACCAAAACTAGCAAACGAGTTCCGCAAAAGAGTGCAATAGAAACCATAACCACAATATACGTAATTCATCACAGATTTTTGTTTGCTCAATAGAAACGCACTGTTGTAAACAATTAAAAATTGCAAGTTTTCTTTTTATATATATTTTTTTAAGGGTGTCGCGGACAGCGCCTTTTATCACTTGTAAAAAATTTTTCTTTCGTTCACTAACGCTTCTGCGCACACGTCCGTTTCAATTTAAGACCACCGCACATTTAAAATGAAATTGTCAAGCGAATGTTGGCTATCCAGCTCTAGGTGGCGTGATCGTTGCCACTCCAATTGGTGGTTGCCATCAGGGTTCGGACTTTTGTTACTATTTTAGGGACCCTATTGTACTACTAAATGTGGTAAGAGTACAGTACTCATTCCGAAACAAAAAAAAAAGCACAATATGTTATTAAATTTAAAGTAGGAGATATGATTTTACAACTGTTTAGTAGATTTCATGATAGTTAATCTGTAGACATTACTTAAAGTGAAAGTTCGGTAATTACACTTTTATGTTAAGGCTTTAAAGAAAAAGGAATTTAGTACTTTTAATTTTACTACTATTTTGATCTTTAGTTAGTTTTAGTAAAGGTGAATTTTCAAGTATGGAAGGAAAGTAGAAATTAGAGAATATTAACAATGATTGATTATTTTACGGGAAAGTTTGAAGTCAGAAAAAAAAATTTACTTAATCAAAGGAAAAATCGAACTATGGTGCTATTAAATGGGAGCATAAAGCGTATAAGATTTGCATAAAGTGCATTAAGTAGCAAAATTGCTACAACTTTTATTAAGTCCGAACCCTAAAGGCAGGCTTTCGTTGGCGCGCGAAAAAAGGAAGGTTCTAGAACTTGTGTTTGGTGTGTTCCCCTGGTGGTCCGCGGAACCCGACGTTACTGGGTTTCAGGATAGGAGACACATGAAACTCCTTACCCGACCCTGCCATGGATAATACACGAATATTGCCGACGTTAAAATGGTTAAACTTCCACCTTACAAATGCTTTTTACCAATTACTAATACTTATTGTCCATTTTGGTTGCACCTTGTTTTGGCGATATAATGAGTTATTCATCGAGTCAGGGTCAGGAATCAGGACGGGATTCCATGTGTCTCCCACCCTACCAATTGATGAATTAATATAAGTTACCCAATGATATACGTTAATTTCCCCTACAAGAAATAAATGATATCTACTTATGTCAAATGCCCATTTAATTTGCTGCCATTTTTCGGGCAATCTGGTTTACCCTATTATTTATTTCTGGCCACACCGAGAACACACCAACCACTTGTTTGTCTGGAAATTAAAAGTTCCGTTATTGGTGCCTTTTTCCATTTTATGGAACATTTGGTGCTGCCACCTCGGCAGTGACCATCGGAAGTAGACCATAACAAAGCCTATTCATTGTCAGAAACGATAGTTTTGGTGTTATTAAATTTCAGTAAAATTTTTAATAGAGCGTCCTTGATATCCACAGAGGATCTTGATGTAATGGGTTTAACAATTGCAAACTTGGAAAATTTATCAACGCACGTTAGAAAATTATATTTACCGGTTATAAAAATATCCATGTGCAGGATTTTTCCAGGAAGGTTAGGGATATGAGTTTTACCTATTCCAGGGTCGGGCGGTTTTCTCTGGTACTTATTTTCCATACATATTTTGCAAACTTTACGCCCGGGAATGTTAGCTTTAGGGTGTTTTGTATTAGAGCCAAAGTCGGAAGGTCGCAGTGGATACCGTTTGTAACATTGGGGTTAATAACAAATTTAAGACATTGAATTAGGTTTGCGGTGTTGTCAAAGTATATTGTACGACGAACGAGTTTTTGAAAAAGGATTTTAGTATTTTTACTAGATGTATTTGATTCGGATAGCACTACCTGATTCCTGAATTGATTAACAGGGCACTTAACCGATTTAATGACGTAGGTTGAAGACTCTTCACTGTGAACACTTTCGCTTTGCTCAGTAGAGTTTAGGTTGTTGCAGTATTGTCTGGAAAGCGCATCTGCTACCTTATTATCTTTTCCTGGCTTGTAGTGAAATGTGGGTGAAAATTATTCTACAAAGGATTTCCATCTTTTCATTTTGGCATTCGGATTTTTTCCGAAATGGTAAATATGAGGGGCTGGTGGTCTGTAAAAATATTGATGTTTTTTATTCCGTACAAATAATGTCGAAGTCGTTTCAAAGCCCAGACGATCGCCAGTAGCTCACGCTCATTGGTTGCATAGTTTTGTTCACAAGATGACAGTGTTCGAGAAATCATGGTGACTGGGCAACCATTTTGGGATAAAACTGCACCCAGCGCGCTAGAGGAGGCATCGGTTGTAAGTTCAAATGGTCGGTTATAATCGGGATGTTGAAGCAGCACCTCGTCAGAAGCCAGCACCCGTTTAATTTTTTCAAATGCTTGAAGTGCGTCAGAGTTAAGAATGATCTTTACGTTTTTTGAACTTTGTGTACCGATGTTTCCATTTTCACCGCGGAGGTGTAGTGTCAAACGGCGAAATTATCCGGATAGGCCAAGGAACGATCATAACGCTCGGAGGGTTTTTGGAGGTTCGTAATTAATAATATCATGTCCCTTGTCTGGACAAGTTTTGATGCCTTTTTCGGATACTACGAAACCCAAAAACTCTACTTCGGTTTTGAAAAACTTTGATTTTTCTGATGATACTCTCATCCCCGCTTTCTCAAGTTTTTTAAGAACAATATCTATATCCTTTAAATGAGACTTCTCATCAGGGGAATAAATAATTATGTCATCGACATATACGTGACAAAATTTTTAAATGGAGCTACTGAAATAGGGTATGGATAGCTTTTACTGTAGATGGGTTCGTTAGTAGTTATGCGGATTCTACCCTTCACGAATGTGTTGTACGGTAATGCCCTATCTGGGTAAGCAAACGGGTTTACATTACTATTAATTATATTACGAAATTGGGATAGAAAATTAGATGGGACTGAGTCTGTCTCGATTGTTATTAAATTGACTTGGTCACTTGAGAGATGATGTAGTTTTACTTTGCCATTACGATAAAGTAAATACCCACCGTCAGTGACGATTTTTGCGTTAATTTGCCTAAGAAAGTCATACCCTACTATACCGTCAAACATATTTAAATTTGGAAGTAAATAAAATGTTGAGATATGGTCCAAAATATTAACTAAACATTTCTTATCAATGATATTCGTACCATTTATTGAATTCAAACGGAACGGCTTTTCTAAAAATGTAACACCTCCAAGGAAGGAAAAATGTTTAATAAAATTTTTGGATGTTCCCGTGTCAATCAAAATATGGAGCTCCTGACCGTTTGCAGTTGTTTTAGTAATATACGGCAGTAGCGAATTTAGTTTAAAAAATTGATTACATCGTCCCAATCTTCACTGACATCTATCTCTTCACGATTAAGATAAGGGTGTTGCGAATCATAATCATTATAATAGTGTTCCATACACTCAAGATTTTCATGAACTTCGTTTTCATACCCTGTGTTGTTATTATTTGGAAAATATTCTAACTCAGCTGGCATAAAGTTAATCTTTTGCGCCTTTTGCATTGGCACTCGGTCGGAATTCGATTGTTCACGCCCTCGTTTATATGCAACTTGCTGGTTAGAATTTGAATTGTGCTGTTTAGCAGTATAAGTAAAAACATTAGGCTTAGAGAAATTGTTATTATGTTGCTGCTGTGGCATATAGGGATTGGTGGAATGACTACGCTGTCGGTAGAAGGATGAACTGTTATCAACATCCATAGGAGTTGGTATATTCGTAACAGTTTGGTATGGACGTGGTTGGTTTTGTGGCACTGGTGCTCGTGGCTTGTTAGGCTTTAATGTATTGCCCATTGCAAATGCCTGCGCGAAGTCATAATGCATATGACTTGTCTGGAGTTCTTGTGCGACCGCAAGAGCAGATAAGAGATCTTTCGGTCTTGCTGAAAACAGTATAGCGCACATTGGACGACGGAGCCCAGATATGAAGACTCGTAATGCATTCTCCCGAGCCCGATCGTTCAAAGCTGCTATTACATCACTATTACCACTATGAGTCATAATTTGTTTATTGATTATTAATGATAATTGCTTATCCACTTTATTATAGTACTCTACAATAGACAAGTTGTCCTGTCTCAAAATACTAAGCTCATTTTCCATTACGTATAACGGCCTCTTGTCGGTGTAGGTTTGGTCGAGCCTACAAATGATCGCCTTATAATTTAAAACGGTATTAAATGGAGCGAGGGTAGTGTTTGCAGAATCGACTATTTTATTTCTAAAAATACCCATGACTACATAATATTTCTCCGACCCCTCCTTATAGCAAATTCTGCGGCACTTCGCCAAGCCGGGTATGTTGAAGGTTCGCCCTTAAACTCGGGTAAAGATTTAATTAGGTCTAGACTGGCGTTGGTCTGTTCAATTAATGGATTTATGGAAACTGGTAAAAATGGTACCACACTGGGTGGTTGTAATCGGTTCACAGCTAAAGCTAGACGCTGTATCTGCTCTTCTAGCTCATGCCGAGTACGTTCATTAGACGCTTTTACAATGTCTTGTACCTGCTCTCTATTAAGGAACATTTTCGATTATAACTCAATTTTTAGTCAGAGACTTGGTTGATAAATTGAAACAATGAATTTTAATTTAAAAGGTTATTAGATTTTGAGAAGTATCTGAACTTTCAGAACTCAACAGCCTAGATAGCACAATAAAATCAAATCAATGCAACCCAATATTTTATTAGAAAGTGGCGAACTTCCACAAAAGGCACCTGAAACAGTAGATATAACCTGATAAAAAAAAAAAATAATGACTTGATTATGAGAATCAGCTAATATTATAAATTACACCAAAAATTATTTCAGAAACTTGTTTTGAAAATTTAATCATTTATTTTGTTGTTATTATGTAATACGCATAACATGTGGTTTCATGAAAGAAAACTTTACATGAATATTAGAAAATCGCTATTTTTTGCTTCACTTAATGCGTTTGCGTTATACTTATTTATTTATTTATTTATTTATTTAGAGTTTGTACAAGGAAGACATAGTCTTTTAGGCAGTACATCAATCTGATTAAGTTGTTATAAGGAAATGTTATAAAAAAAAATTTACTTATTCATTTAAAGATATAACATAACATATGTATATAATTACAGAAAAGTTAAATACATAGCATATACTATCATACATTCACTTAAAACTTTAACATACAATTTGTGTAATGGTAATTTAGGATTTTTTAGCCTTTACATTTAAGGATATTGCAATTAATAAATATATATAACAAAGGTGATGACGTAGAATGTGCAGAATTCTGATTGCTACGCTGTCGGAATGCACTAGATTCCGATCGATACGCTGTTGGAATGTATAAAGATTCCATTCAGAATGTCGTCGGAATGCATTCGATTCCGATCAGTGTAAAAGATGGCAGGACGAATTTGCAATCCCAATATTTATTTATTTGGATTCTGTTTTCTACGCTGTCGGAATGCACTAGATTCCGATCGATACGCTGTTGGAATGCATAAAGATTCCAATCAGAATGCCGTCGGAATGCATTCGATTCCGATCAGCATAAAAGATAGCAGGACGTATTTCCAATCCCAATATATTTAATAAGGTTATTGGGATGCATTATATTTCAGGAGGTTGTTGGAATGCACTTGATTCCAATCAACGCAACTACTGACATTCCACATGTTTCCATGAAGATATTCGCGTTGTTGGAATGCACAATATTTACGTTGTTGGAATGCACTCGATTCCAATCAACTCTGTAACTAGCAGTCTAAAGGCAGGGAATGCATTTATTTCCAATCCTTTATTTTTCGATGCATTCTATAAATTTGTAGTTATAAGGCGATAGAATTTGTGGAGATTTAGAGTAACTTAAGAGTTAAGAAAAGAAAATGCTGCTACTTTGAAACATCCTGCTTTTTTAATAGGTTTTGTTTTGGAGGGAAGTGAGTTCCATAGACGGATTGTACTGACAAAGAACAGTCCTGAGGATGTTGTATATTTAAAATTAGGGACCACTAGATTCAGAGTCCGAGTGGACTGAAACAAATTTAGTTTTTCAAATAAGTAAGGGGAATTTTGGGAATGAAGTAACTTATGCAAAAAGCAGAGATTTCTAAGTTTTAAGAAGTTATCAACATCACTTCCGAAAATTTATACGGCATATGAAGAGATATGATCAAATTTCCTTTTAGAGAAAACGAAACGGGCAGCATTGTTTAAGGCAAGCTGCAATTTATTATGTGAAGACGAATCAAGATTACCGTATACAAGTTCCCCATACGAAATTTGAGGAATTATAAGAGATTTGACCAGTTTCATTTTTGTTTCACGTGGTAGTAAATAGGCAGTTCTATACAAATTTCGAAGGGTATTATATACTTTACCGACCACAAGGTTAACATGGTCAACACAAGTTAATTTAGAGTTGATTCTAATAATATTCTGTCTTCATTAAGTATAACTTCAGGAAGGCTGTTCAAGTCACATGTTGTGCTCGATATTGCTAGCGCCTTAGATTTCGTTGCATTCAGATATAACTTGTTTATGTGAGCCCAATGTCCTATGCGTGATAAGTCCTCATTCAGCCTGACGAACAAGTCTTCGGTAAGCCCAGTAGGGCGTGACAAGTATATTTGCGTGTCGTCCGTGTAAAGATGTATTTTGACATTTTGGCATTTTGGCAACAAGCAACTATGTCGTTAATAAAAAGTGTAAACAATATTGGGCCTAAAATAGATCCTTGTAGGACACCAGATGTTATAAGCTTTAAGTTTGAGACATTATCACCGCACTGAACTTGCTGAGATCGAGCTGTGAGGTAGTTTTGTATTAGCTTTATAGCATAAGAGTTGAAGTTATAGTTTGTTTCCAGCTTATGAAGAAGTATTCTGAAGTCAACTGTGTCAAAAGCTCGTGAGAAATCTAAAAGTACAAGTACTGTAAGTTCATTACGGTCATAGGCAGGGCGTATGTCTTCAAGAATCTTAAGCATGGCAGTAGCGCAACTATGTCCTCTTCTGAATCCTGACTGCACCTCAGATAGTAAGTTATTATTATATATATAATCAGTTATCTGCTTAGCTAATAGCTTCTCATAGACCTTAGATAAGGCTGGCAACAGGCTAATTGGTCTAAACTCTTTGTAAGAACATGGAGACTTAACTTTAGGAATAGGGATAACATTAGCCATTTTCCACTGACTAGGAAACCCACTGGACATAATTGAAAAGTTAAATATATGTGTTAGTGAAGCTGTAACAAAAGGAAGTATAAGTTTAATAAATCGTATGCTGATGCCATCGACTCCAACGGCATTAGACTTAACGTCAAATATAGCATCCAAGACATCACTTTCAGTAACAACTGAGAAGTCAAAAGTATCAATATTCGGTATTCTACCTATACTACCCATCTCACTGTGTTCATAACTGGTGTAATGATCATCATTATAATTCACACTATTATCGCTTATATTACCATTCAAGAAGTGAGAGTTCATGACATTAGGGTCAAATTTGCATTGAATATTATAATTTTTGGATACTCCAAAAGTGCGAAGATTCTTCCATAGCATTTTTGGAGGAAAATTTGCATTAAATTTATTATTCAAATATGCCACTTTAGCATTCCGGATACATAAGGTAGCTTGATTGGGCAAAAGACGATAGGCTTCCCATTTGTTTTCATATGGAAATTGCTTCCATTCTCTGTAAGCTTTCTCACGTTTTCTTATAAGCTTCAAAATTTTATTTGAAAACCATGGTTTTTTGTGACCTTGGATTTTAACGGTTTTTAGAGGAACATATCTATTAAAAAGGTAATTGACAAGACTATTAAAATATTCCAACTTTTCGTCTAAATTAGAGAAGGAAAAACACCCATTCCAGTTAAGAAAAGCAGCCTCATCACTTAGTTCATCTAAATTTACAGCATTGTAGTTCCTATATGTCAATTCAAAGTCAGGCTCTTTTGCGTTGAATTTCAAATCATACGATAAAAATAACCTTTCGTGGTCAGAAATATCATCCATGGGAAATTGGTCAATATGATTTATGTTATTGGCATTGTTAACACATATTAGATCAAGTAAACTTGGCTTGCTATTTGGAGCAAAACGGGTCGCGAATGTGTTCACAATGCGCAGGTCATTTACCTGAAAGTTACTTAAAAGGTTTTTACTGCTGGAATCATTATTAAGGATATCAATATTAAAGTCACCGCAGATGATGACATGCTCATAATTTATTGCATATTCAGAAAATTTATGAAATAAGCATGTTAAGTCATTTGACCTATTCGGGTTGTAAACACAAGCCACAAAACACTTAGTCCGAGCATCGCCTATTTCAATAAATATACTTTCTACCTCACTGGCACGGTCTGAGCGATAAATTACTTTTGGATTCAGGAAATCTTTGCAGTATATAGCAACTCCACCACCACGGATGTTATTTTTCCTGTCATTTCTTAGCAATACATATTTATCTAGTGAATATGAATGATCGTCAACGCCAGATTTGAACCACGTTTCGGTAATACAAATTAAGTCAATGTTTAGATCAGCAAATACATAGGAAAGGTAATCTAATTTATGAACCGTAAGACTGCGAGTATTTAAATGACACACATTGAATGTTGGATGTTTTTTACATATTTGACTCAAGATACACCTTACCTGCCCACTGTCAGTACAATCGTTGTTCACTTCATACATAACCAAAACAAACAAGCAAGACGATATCAACAGAGCAGCAGATGAAAGTTTTTAATGTTGAAGAGAAAACGAGTATAGAATGTGAGATGGGAAGAGAACTGGCACTAGTATAAAATAATATATTTAGCATTAAAACTAAGCAAAGCATTATGTTAGGTTGTTTGTGTATTGTTAGCTTCATTTGTCGCTATGTTGTTTACTGCAATTCGTTCAGCGCTCTCTTTGTCACTAATTTTTACAGCATCACTGTGTTGACGAGTACGTACATACACATCTCCACGCAGCCAGAAAACAGAAGTGAGCCGTTTCTGTTTTTTTAATTGCAGAGCATGCTGCAATACCTCACGGTTACGCTTTGTAAGGCACTCATGCACAAATATTTTACCATTTCCATTGCGTTCAATATCGCTAAGAGTCAATGATCTTCTATTGTTTTTGCAGAAGTTAGCAATTGCTCTTAAAAGCAAAGAGCGGTCATTGGGTGAATTTAATTTAATTATAAAAGGTGAGCTACCGTTTTTGCTTTTTCGAATACGAAAGGCAGTGCGAATAGATGGCGTATTTACCTGTACTGTGCGGCATATTTTAATGATGACTTCACCTAAATCTTCATTTGTTGTTGTGGGAACTCCACTTACTAATATATCTGTCAGTATGACATTATTCTGGCATTCATCAACCTGACTACTCAATGCATTGACATCAGATCGAAGTTGCGTGCACTCGCTTTCCGCTGCCGCTACCCTCTTTTCCATATCGTTGTAGCTGCTCTTCAAATTAGCGATATCTGCCGTCAACTCACCAACTCTCTGCAATAACCGCTGCTCTGACTCCCTTATAATTTCCTTCATCTCCTCCATCATGCTTTCCTTCCATATAACTAATTTTGCTTCTAGGCGCGAAAACTCACTAGAAGTAGGCGGCGGGCTCTCAATTTTCGAAGCCTTTGCAAATGTTGGAGTGAGAAGTAAGGTGGCAACCGTTTGCCGTGTTGGTCTTGTTTTTGTTGTTGTTTTTGATGCCATATTTATATGGCAAATTAGCAAAATATTTTATACACAATATTTATGCAAATGGTAAAATGATTTTGTAACCGAATGGCGCACACCGATTCTAAATTGTTTCACAAAGAAAATTTCCCGTGCTTAGTTATTTACTGTGAGGTCAGGGCCGTGCGCAGGAATTAGCCTTGGGGGGGGGGGGGGGTTTAATTTAGATTTGCTTTCGCATATATTTTTCACTAAGATAAACATATTTTCTGAAACAGATACCTAGACCCATATATCATAAATTTAAATGTTCTTTAACTTTTCTGAAACTACATACTCTGATGTCTAAAACTATACCCTAGAAAAATTTTTTGGTTGTACACATTCAGTGTTGCCATTTTGGTACTTTTAGAGCTAGATCTAGCTCTTTTTTTTGGCGTTTAGCTCTAAAATTCTGTTTTAGCTTTTTCTGGTCCTTTCTTTTCATTTTTAGCTCTTTTTTTGGCTACAAATTTATTTGGACAAATGGTATTGTAAAATTAAGAAAGTTTTTATTTCTTTTATAATCGATGTCTAAATTATTATATTAGTTTCATTGTGTACCATGTGGCAACTCAGTTTCCCTCACCGATAACAAATGCCTAAATCGGTTAACTTGGTCGAGTAACATTCATAAATGCCATATATTTATATTGCAAGAATTAAAATGGAAAGGTAAAAGTAAATTTTGTGTAAACAACACTTTCCTAATTTGCTAAAGATTCTTAACAACCTTACCCCCCGTTTCTGTCTTCATGATAAATAATCAGAAAAATATTTCAAAGATTTTTGATTTCTGGGTCAGAAATAAAATGACTTCATTTGGCTGTAACGCAAAAATAAAAATTATTTTTGAGTTTTATTTATTAAAAATTAAATATATTTTTCTTAACTATTTATGAAGCTTGATAATTTTTCAAGAACACACTTTTTTTTTTTTGGTGAGTTAATTATGTCTACTTTTTATACGTTTTAAACATCATAAATCTATACCATAATAAATTTCTAGAAAAGTCGTAAATTAAAAATTTCTTTGAAAAAATGACTGGGGATGACTTAGGGAATGCTGTAGAGTTTATCTGATCCATTTTTAAAATTATTGTCTGTCTGTTTGAACTTAAGGATCTCGGAAACTAAGGAATGGATTTTGATGAGAGTTTCACTAATGGACTGCTTCAAGCTTAGAAACTGACCTGCACTTTGTTTAGGGAGGTATGTACCTATGAAATTTTTTTTCTTACACAAATTTATATGAAGAAAAATTCACTTACTTTGTCAAAAAAAAAACTAAGCGTTCCTCTAAAGTTTTTGGTAACTTTTTTTCAATTTCAGCTAAATTAAAAATCAATTGCATAGGTACACTGCCGTCCTATGTGGGTATCAGTATATCTTTAATAAAACTCTAGATAAGTTGTGTCTGTATATTGGGAATTTCTTTGAAAATATGACTGGGGATGACTTGGGAAATGTTTAGGCACAACTAAAAAGTCAAATGAAAAGGAGATGACAAAATGTCTAAGTTAGAGTATTAATAAACGGTTCAGTTGGCGGCCGTAGACATAAACGGGATAGAATGTGGAAAAAAAATATTGTTCTGAACCTTCTCTGCCTGTATATTGTCTTCTCAAGCGAGGGTATCAGAATTTTATGAACTACTTACATCCCGAGCAACGCCGGGTTTCCTGCTAGTAAAAAATAAGGTTTATGAAGTTTTATTGACACAATTCGGAAAATATGAAATGTGCTATGTTTATTTTCTACAGACTATTGATAAACGTCCATGAAAATGGCGATCTTTATCTTCTGTTAGGTAAAATAAAATAAAAACCTCACAAAATGTTTGAAAACATTCAAATAGTTGAACGTTGTCGCTCATCTGCTCTCCAAAGTTCATTTTCTCACAATTCTCTTTACGCCTACAACAAAAAGTGTCAGAATACACCCGAAATCTTTCATATAATTGAGCCTTGCATTTCATTCGCTCTACAATATTCATTTCTTCTCTCCGAAAAGGTTCCAATTACGGACTCTTTTTGGATGCTTTTTTTGGAGTGCTCCGACTTTGGAAAGCTGGGATTATTCGCACTTTTATGAATACATGGCTATAATTAAAGTCGGTTTAACATTGCAACTCTTCGAGGTACGGACAATAATTCTGTCAATACTCATTATTTTTGTTTACGGCCTTTTGATTATCACTATTAGAAGTATTAACGAGCTCGAGGCCAAATATATGTATATTAATTATTAAAACACAAGTGAATTTTTAATATACATTTATTTTTATGTATAGCGTCACGTCGATATTTCGACTTCAGTCTGAAGTCATCATCAGGACTACAAAAGAACAGACATACATATTTAAAATCATAAAATTAAATTTTCACAAGTACACAACTTACATTGTTTACTGAATCTTGTCGACTAGTGTAACAATACAAAAATATTATTTCAGAAACAGAGAAAAGCAATGGACAAAAATGTAAATAATGAAATACTGTTATCATAAACAAAATTGTTTTTATGTTTCATGAGCAATAATTTAACTAGTGAGCGCCGCTCACTTTATATCAGCTGCAGCCTGCAGGTGAACTCTTAGGTAAGCAAAGAGTGATGCTCTTATCATTGTTGTTGTTGTTTATAAGCTGTCCATAAGCTCTTGCACGCCCATCTAAATCAGTCTTGAAGTTTATACGTTTGTCACTCGGAGTATTTATGATATGCAGCATCTCTAACATAAAACGTTTGTTGTAATTTCGCTCTTGCTGTACTATTGTTACATTTTCTAAATCGGGAGAGTGGCCAGTATCTCTGCAATGCTGTGTTAGCGCCGTTTTATTATCGTTAGTGTTGTTACGGTTTTTAATATTCGTTTTGTGCCCGGAAATCCTCGTCTTTAACTTCGATTTCGTAGTACCCACATATACCTTGTTGCATATGTGGGACCCGTCGCCCTTACATTGAATTTTATATACTAAATCTGATTTCTCATATTTATCAATTTTGCTCTTCGTATTGCTAAAAATGCTCCGCAACGTATTATTATATGTGAACGCTATTTTAAATCTATCTCTGTCATACATATTCGAATATTTTATTCTATTCGACAGGCCTGATACGTATGTTGTCGATTTGAATATTTTATTTGTTTCATCTGCTTTCTTCATAGTAGTTTTGGCGTAATAATCACGTATATAGCCCTTTATTAGGTGTGTGGGGAACTCATTATCTTCAAGTATATTTTGTATTCTTTTAATGTTTTCTTTGTGATAAACCTCATCACTGATGGACAGAACTCTATTAATAAAGTTTTTGGCCGTATTGACTATTGTGGCTTTGTCATGTTTTGAATTAAAGTTTATTAGTCTACCCGACGCTGTAGGTTTCATATACCAGTCAAAAGATAATCGATTATGTTTCTTTATGACCAAAGTGTCAAGAAACGGTAACTTCCCATCCGTTTCCACCTCATTTGTAAATTTAATGTTTCTGTTATACCCGTTTAAGATATTCATCATTTTTTCCACCGCATTTGTTTTTACAATGGCGAAAATATCATCAACGTATTTCGTCAGCATAAGTGGCTTGTGAGGTGAGTCGTTTTCAAATTTTTCCAATAATTCTTCCATCACAATGTCTGCTATGACTGGGGAAGCCGGTGACCCCATAGGCATTCCACAACATTGTTCATATATTTTGTTATTCAATTTAAAGTACCTATTATCTTTAATACAAAATTTAATCACTTCTAAAAAGAGTTCCTTATTGAGTGTGGTGTGGTTTTCTATCTGGTTCCATTTGGAAGCTATGATTTTTAATGCGTGATCTACGGGGATGCTGGGAAATAACGAGACGACATCGAATGACACGAGACTCTCGTCGTCGTATATGTATGCATCTTTTATTTTGTTTTTAAATTCCATGGAGTCTTTTACATTATATTTTGAAGATTCGGTTATGTTCTTAAGAATATTCACCACGTATTTACACAAATTGTATGAGGGGGAGTTAACGAATGAACAGATGGGTCTCAGAGGGATGCCTGTTTTATGGATTTTAGGTAGACCATATAACCTAGGTGCATTTGACGTTTTGCTAACAAGTTTGTTTTTCTCTTTTAAAGTGATCATTTGGTTTTTAAAAAGTTTTTCTACAATTTCATTATTTTTATCCTGTAATTTATTAGTTGGATCTCGTTTTAATACTCGATATGCCGTAATATCATTTACCAACAGTTGTACTTTCGTTTCATAATCCGACTTATCCATTAAGACAGTAACATTGCCTTTGTCGGCATTCAGCACCAATAGGTCTGGATTGTTTTTAAGAAACATTTTGGCTGAATGTAGGGTATTTAATATGAATTTGTCGCGCGCATTGTTCTTTGTTTTCTTTAGGTGATCGTGAATTATTGTTGTAAGGTTATTTCTTTCTATTTCTTGCTGCTCTTTGTCTTTGATCGTCTGAATGCAGTCTTCTCCGTCTGCTATTAGATTGAATAAGGGAAACCTACTGTTTGTTGTTGGCAAAGAGAACTTTGGGCTTAAAGAGAAGAGCCACTCGACATCCGCTGGTATTTCGGTTTCGGTGGTATTATGGAACCAATGAGGTATATTTTTAATGTTGAGAGATTGTCTGTGTATATGTATCAATCTATCTAATTTTTATACCTAGTAGTGCTTCGCACACAAGGTATATTAACTTCATTGGCCTAACGGTAGTATGTAACGGCATAAACGAATCGAGATAGATATTGACTTATATATATCAAAATGTTCAGGAGGAAAAGAGAAATTGATTGAGCCATGTCCGTCCGTCCGTCCGTCCGTCCGTCCGTCCGTCCGTCTGTGAACACGATAACTTGAGTAAATCTTGAGATATCTCAATGAAATTTGGTATGTAGGTTCCTTTTCACTTATCTCCGAGCGCTATTGAAAATAGGCAAAATCGGTTAAAAGCCA